>CAUYON010016711.1:0-17999 GCA_963573935.1 Arctocebus calabarensis
CCTGTAGTCCCAGCTACTTGGGAGGCAGAGGCAGGAGACTCGCTTGAGCCCAGGAATTGGAGGTTGCTGTGAGCTGCGATGCCACAGCACTCTATCCAGGGTGACAGCTTGAGGCTCTGTCTCAAAAAAAAAAAAAAAAAATCCAAACTATGTTTGTTTACTATAAACACCATTTGAACATATATAGACACACATACCATTCTATAAGTGCATACACATACAAATACATAATTTGATCATATTCTTTAATTATTTCATAAGACACAGATTCAGAAGAACATAGTCTCAAACTTATAGTGTATACTTTTCTAATGATAACTATGTCTAACTGGCATTCAAATAAACTCAAGAGTTTCCCTAGCTATTCTATTCTTTCTATTTCATAGGATACAGCTTCTTAGATGGAATTGTGTCACATTTCAAATGGGACATTATGTTTTGGAAGGGATATTTAGGAAGAATGAAGTGAAAATTGGTGAACCTTCCACAGTACACACTACTACTTGCAATAGTCCCTAATAATGAGAACATGATGGTGACACTTCTGAGCAATACAGTGAAGATACAAGAAGGAAAAGAACAAGTTGCAACCATAAGTATGCCTCTAATTTTTGTCCATGCTATACATAAGAACAGTGATTATATTTAACCAAAAACACAGGTTGTTTCTGGAGAAGAGGAACTAAATTATAACAAAAGGCTTAAGAGAATATGAAAAACAGTAACAGAAAAAAAATTCAATTTTTAGGGTAGAGACATTTGACATATAAGGTAAATCATAAGGTCATCTTTAAGAATACATATGCAAAACAAGGAAAATGTTAAGTTGTATGTAATAGATTTGGGGGAGTTTTGTTGTTGTTTTTTAATTCCAGGGAAAATTTATTAATCTAGCCTCTCTCTTTTTCCATGTCTAATGCTATATATGAATTGTGAATTGAGTATGGTTTTGACTTGAAAATTCAAGTGCAATGAAAAGTGGAAAAGATCATACTAGATTCTATTAAAACTGAATTAAAAAATAATTAACCATAGGCTGAGTGAGCTGACTGTTTAATGTCTCTAACCCGAAACAACCTAAACTCATTTCATTGCCAACAAAATAAGTTTTAAAAGCAGCCCAGTTTAATTTGCCTCTAACTGTCATACCTTATTAACAAATGTTTTTTTCCTAAAAGAAAACTGCTACCTACCTATGCTGATATATGATTTTACAAATTTATATTCATTTAAAGAATTTCGTACACAAATTCTTGCCTCAAATTCTTATGCCCTTCTTGGCACTATTGACAGTTTTTACTAGATGATTCTTCTTTGTTGGCTGAAGCAGGATGTCTCATGCACTGTAGAATGTTTAGCAGCTTTGCTGGCCTCTTGTGCCCAGTAGATGTAAGCAGCAACCCCCACATCCTGAGTTATGATAATCACAACTATTTCCAAGCATTGCCAAATGTTTTCTGGGGCACAAAGTTGCCCCTGGCTGAAAAACACTGCACTAGATATATATTTGGAGAAATAATAAATTATAAATGTATCCTTCAAGTACCAGCATATCTTAAGAGAATGTTAATTAATGATTGAAACTAGAATAGAATGCTAAGATGAAAGAAAACATTTTAGTACCTATAATAAAATATTTAAAGTCACCCTAAAATTAGAAATCTCCTTAATGTTTACTCAGTATGTTGGAAAATAAATGTAATTAGCCACTTTTTGTTAACAAAACAGAAAGCTTTTTATTTTAAAATCTCCAGTGAGGTAGTCGGGGGACAGGTAATAGTTAAGGGAATCTGTATCACTGTACTCTTGCTTGGTAGCACATTCTGAAGTCAAAAGGGATTTCTTTCTACTTAATCCAAAAAACGATCCAGGAGGATAAAATAATCTTAAATGGTCTAAATAGTTATGGTGACTGATTTAGTCAAAATATTTCATTGTTGAGAAAAGTAAGGTAACTCGATGAAATAAAAATGTGAGATAATAACTATCTATACTTGTTTATTAAAACTAAGAAAGCATGCAACTTCTTCAAGATTTATGAAAGAAAGCAAGCATGTGACTCTTTCAAGGTGTGATTATTTTCACATTTCCTTTTATGCTACCTTTTATTCTTACAACAATTCTGTCTCGAAGGGAAAATGTTGTTACTGATCTCACTTGACAAGCAGGTAAAGGGAATTGTAACCTCATAGAATCTGCAGCATACCCACGACTAAAAGAGTCTTAATCCTTCCTATTGTCTGTTGTATCTTGCTTATTCCACAGTCAAAATCAGTAATGATAATTATGTTCTGCTTTTGAGTATCTTCTTTTATAAATATATGAATATATTAAAAACTTTACCTCCTAGAAAATGAATATTCTATTTCCATACGCTGACATGACCTCAGTACCCAAGGAAAGCACCAGTCCAAGTTGGCAATGAAGAGACATTCATGGAGGTGGAGAGAGATGGCAGAGAAGAGACATCATTTCGCAGCCACTCGTGGAGAGATGGGGAGAAAGGACTCCAGACATCTCTGGTGGGGAGACCTGCCCAGAAGCATTGCTTTGGGAGAACATGGAGGCAGGAAGAGACTCCAGGAGCCAAGGAAGAGGTTGGGAGCAGTGGAGAAGCAGCACAGCAGAAGGAGTTGGACTGGGCTCAGCTCCTGAATACTTAATTTAAATAGAAGTTGGACGGGATGTGGTGGCTGAGCCCTGTAATCCTAGCACTCTGGGAGACTGAGGCAGGTGGATTGTCAGCTCGGGAGCTCCAGACCAGCCTGAGCAAGGGCAACACCCCTGTCTCTACTAAAAATAGAAAAACTAGCCGGACATCTTTGCAGGCCTCTATAGTACAAACTACTCAGAAGGCTTGAGGCCAGAGGATCACTTGGGTCCAACAGTTAGAAGTTGCTGGGAGCTACGATGATACCAGGGCACTCAAACCCTGGGTGACAGAGTGAGACTCTGTCTCAAAAAATAAAATCAATTGAAGTTACTGATGATGGCAGGGGTTGGGGCTGAGAGGAGAGCTGTGGGACAGGAGCTGCAACCCCAGTAAAGGAAGTTGCCAAATGACAGCAATGAGAAAAAGAATCCCTGTGGTTCTCTAATTTCTTGGAGAATTAAGTAGAAGGCTAAAGAAGTTAGATTGAGTAACATAAGGCTAGAGGATCACTGGCGCCCAAGAGTTTGAGTTTGCAGTGGCCTATGATGATGATGACGCCACTGCATTCTAGCCTTGGCAACAAAGCCAAGACCTGTCTCAGGAAACAAAAAAGAACTTCTAGGAATTTATTATAAAGGAAGTAATCGGAGATTTACGGGCAAGGGTGTTATAATAGTGAAAACTTGGAAATAACCTAAAAGTCCAATTATAAAGTTAAATAAATCATAATTGATGGATATGATCATAAGAAAGTTGAAATGACACATGCCACTTTGTTGTTACAAAGCTGTCTTCTTACATGTAAACTGAATTTCTGAAATTTTAGGCTATAATATACAAATAAGAACGTGTATGGATTATTTTTTTCCTGTAAGTTTTTTTTTTTTTTTTTTTTTGAGACAGGGTCTCACTCGGTCACCCTGATGTGCAGCCAATAAATACCTTGTTTAAGATATAATGATAAATGAAAAATTATGCAAAAGTGGCTCAAGTGGCTAAGGCACCAGCCACATACACCTGAGCTGGCAGGTTCGAATCCAGCCCGGGCCTGCCAAACAACAATGATGGTTGTAACCAAAAAATGGCCGGGTGTTGTGGCGGGCACCTGTACTCCCAGCTACTTGGGAGGCGGAGGCAGGAGACTCGCTTGAGCCCAGGATTTGGAGGTTGCTGTTAGCTGTGATGCCACAGCACTCTATCTAGGGGGTGACAGCTTGAGGCTCTGTCTCAAAAAAAAAAAAAAAAGAAAGAAAGAAAAATTATGCAAAAGTGAATATATGTCAATAAGTATAAAATGGTTAAAGATTGTTTTATATAGTATGATTCTAATTTTATTAAAATGTAAATATCTATTCAAAGACTATAAGGATATAGTAATATTAGTCAATTTGTGAGATTGCTTGATTTTATTTTTTTCTTTATACTTCATGTTTTCCAAATTTTCTGCAACATTGTTTTCTTATAAAAGAAAACAATGCCATTTTGTGAATGAATAGAAAAGAATATAAAAAAAGAAAAGACATTCTTCATTCAAAGTACTTCTTTAAATATTCACTCAAGGGTATTGGAGTTCATGCTCAATATTTAAACATATTTCACATTTGCATCTTTGAGAATCGTACTGAAATGCAAATGTATTAATTCTGACATAACATTAACTTATGAAATCATAATGTGACTCAAAGCCAGAAAGTTCTACGATGGCGATATTGTAGAATGATTCCACCTTCAAAAATAAACTAGGCAGGGTGCTGTGGCTCATTTCTCTAATCCTAGTACTCTGGGAGGCCAACGCAGGTAGATTGCTTAAGCTCAGGAGTTCAAAACCAGCCTGAGCAAGAGCAAGACTCATCTCTACTAAAAATACAAAACCTAGCCAGGTGTAGTAGTAACTTGTAGTCCTAGTTACTTGGGAGGCTGAGGTAAGAAGATTGCTCAGCCCCAAGAGTTTGAAGTTGCTTTGACCTATGACGCCATAGCACTCTACCCAGGGGGACAGAGTGAGACTCTGTCTCAAAAAATAAAAATAAAAAATTACAGGAAAAAAAATAATCCACACACGTTCCCATTTGCTTATTGTAGCCTAAAATTTTAGAAATTCAGTTTACACGTAAGAAGACAGCTTTGTAACAACAAAGTGGCATGTATCATTTCAACTTTCTTAGATAACTGGAGGAATACAATAAGTGCTGTCGACCAAAAGTTTGGATTCCCCCAACACATTTTATTGTCAGAAGACAAAACAA
Source organism: Arctocebus calabarensis (assembly GCA_963573935.1). Taxonomy (NCBI): domain Eukaryota; kingdom Metazoa; phylum Chordata; class Mammalia; order Primates; family Lorisidae; genus Arctocebus; species Arctocebus calabarensis. Next base: position 4,900 of record CAUYON010016711.1, read on the forward strand.
AACATTAGAATAATTGCAGAAGGAATATGTGGAGCAGACTCAAATAATATAGGCAAATATTTCAAAACAAACCTTACGTATACAGGATGTGCCTCTGGAAGTCTTTCAAATCATTGGCAAAGCTGGAATTAAAAGAAAGGAGTGGGAAGACAATGTAGGGAGACCTAGGTGATGACCAAAGGGTGCAGTGACCTACGCCTCTGTCAATGGCAAGTTGAACAGATGGAGCGAGTAAGACTTTACTGTTTCTGGGCTCCAGGAAGAACAGATAAAATGAGGCAAATGAGACACCATGGACACAAAATTTAAGGAGGTGCTCACTACTATGGAACTTCTACAATTTATGAGCTTCAGAGCCAGCGCCTCCTTAAATTTTGTGCTGTAGGCACCTCACTGGCCTTACTACAGCTGCCCAGGTCCTGTTAAGCCCCATCACCACCTGTTGCTTACTGGGAAAATATGACCATTTGGAATGAGGAGAAATTTTACTTCTTTCCAAATACAGTCTTCATGCTTGCTTCTTAATACCAGATCTGTCTGGAGATAAAAGAATTACTACAGAGTTAAATGATCGAATGTAAATGACTACTATCAAATCCTTCTTATTATAATAAAAGGGGGGGTGTAAGAAGGCCCTCAGAGGAAAGGTGAAGAAAACAGTTCACAGAAGAGATAACAAATCTCCAAGTGCCTGTAACTTGCTCACATTGTTGAAAATTACTGTCCCTTGGCAGGTCTAATCAAGTGCAGTGACTAAAAATTTCTGACATATTTACCAAGTTCTGTTTCCTTTCACATAACACTTTCTATGTTCAGAAATGTATTCTATGGAAATAACAGTTTTTTCTACTCATTAATTTATAGATAATTTTTTCATGAAGCAAATGCTCACTAAAGAACCCATTAATGTAAAACGCCTGACAATTTCTATGTTGGTCAAAATTTAGGTGTGTATCTCGAGAGTGAAATATTTTGTCAACAAATTAAGTGTACGTGGTGGCTCATGCCTGTATCCCTAGCACTCTGCGAGGCCGAGACAGGTGGACAGCATGAGTTTGAGACCAGCCTTACCAAAAGAGAGACCCCGCCTCTAATATAAATAGAAAAACTGAGGCAGGAGGATCACTTGAGCCCAAGAGTTGGAGGTTGCTGTGAGCTATGACTCTACCCAGAGTGACAGCTTGAGACTCTGTCTCAAAAAAAAGAAAAACAAATTAAGTGTAAAAATGGTTGCAGGTAAATGTACCATGAATTTAGAGACATAGTTTTCAAGAATATTAAGAACACTTTAATGTAAAAAATGTTATCTATTCACAAATATGTGATAACCAACCATTCCAGCAGCTAAAGATATATTTGCATGTGTGCACATGCACACTTGAGTATTAAAAATAATAAAAGGGGTGGCACCGGTGGCTCAGTGGGTAGGGAGCCGTCCCCATATACCAAGGGTGGTGGGTTCAAACCTGGCCCTGGCCAAACTGCAACAAAAAAATAGCTGGCCATTGTGGCGGGTGCCTGTGGTCTCAGCTACTCTGGAGGCTGAGGCAAGAGAATTGCCTAAGCCCAGGCTTTGGAAGTTACTGTGGGCTGTGATGCCACAGCACTCCACTGAGTGTGATAAAGTGAGACTCCTTCTCAAAAAGAATAAAATAAATAAATAAATATAATAAAAGATACTTCAAAATATGTTATAATTCAGATTAAAATTAAATATACATTTTTCAAGACCTGGGGATGTTTTTCTATTTTTATTGCTCTATAAATGTTTAAAATGTATAAACATAGCTTCCATTCTATGTTAATATATCTTTGATACATTTATAGATACAGCTTTTGTAAGTATAATATTTAGGTAACAGATACAAATCAGTGGAAGACTGTTAATCATTCCCCACTATTTGTTCCACCCACTTCCATTGTAACAGAATTTTCAGTGGGCACATGCATGCTAAGATACAGACAGATTCCACTGTCTCTGACTCCTTTCTAATCAGATGTGACTGCATGACTAAGTTATGACCAGTAGAATGTGAGAAAATTGTCTTACCCTTAATTGACTAATCTCTTTCCCTTTGGCATGTCCAATCTGTAGTCCACAGGCCACATCCTGATATTGTAAAGACTGTTTTTGCTTCTTTGTGGTATCATATAGCATAATGTTTGGGTATTTACTGTGTGGTCCAAGAACTCTTATTCTTAGGATGTGCATCAGAGGGAAAAAGAAAAGATTGGACACCCCCAATTTACTTGATGCCTAAGAAATAATACCAACTGGAAGAACCATCTTGGACTCAGGATTGGAAGCCACATGTTAAGAATGGCAGAACCTCCCTACCTTCCCTAGACTGCTTACCTATGGACTGCCATGCAAGAAAAAAGTATGTAACTGTCTTTTCTCTTTGCCTCAGCCTGTACCCCAACTAATTCAATATACTGCTCCCAAGTAAGACAACAAAAGAATGACATTTGTTCAATTCTGATTACAATATCTATAAACATTTTCTATGGATATTATCAATCCCAGCAACTGCACGAGATTAAATATCTTGGCTAGATCTCAAAGCTAACGATTGGCGAAGCTTAGGTATAACAGTTTTAAAATAGTTTTAAAGGGATATACAATAATATTCTATAAAAAATACTATGTGTGTTTTCTTCATTTAGAAAAACATGAAGACAAAATTAGGGAAATTTTACTTTCTGTACCACTCTTAGCAATTATTTCAATGTATATACACACAAACCCATTGCTGTGCATACCAACAAAGATGGGCGGTCTTAAATTATGCATGTAAATTTACAGGTTGGAACTTTCTTCCACTCTTTTCTTCTTTAAAGAAATTCAAATGAAAATATTCATGAGTAGATAATTGGTGGCAGAGCTTTGCCTTCTTCTAATTTACATCTTTATAGAAAGAACAGTAGCATAACCAGATATACCGAGCTTGTACCTAATTGGGTAACTGCTTACTTTTTCAAAATACAAGTATGGATATAAAAATGCAAAATGTTAATGTATATACAAAAATGTGTTTCATATTTCAGAGTTGCATCCAATTTAGTAGTTGTGTAACCCAGAACAAAATTTTAACCTTGCAAACAATTTCCTCATACATATTAAAGATGGTGATGCTCAGTGCACAAGGTCATCCAGAGAACTAATGAGACATACGTGGAAAAGGCTTAATACAGTGTTTGAATTAATGAGAAAAAAGAAGAAAGCTCTTCAATGGAATTTTAAAAGGCTCTTATATATTAAGTATCCTAATAAAAATTATAATACATCATTTCTTTCCCCAAATTTTTCCTCAATTATTTATCTACTTTGTGGATAAGCATATGGCATATGTAATTAATAAACATATATATTCTCCAAATAATCAGATAATGGAATAATGCAGTAAGAGACACCTTAAAATTCAAATGCATCTGGGTCAATAGTCCTACTGAAGCCTCTTTACTCTTGATCTTTATGAAAAGATAGGCAGGCAAAATCTCTCATTTATAATCAAGGTACTGAATTTATTCAATAACATTATCACTTTCCCTAGGCAAAATTTTCATAAAACTGCAAACATTCATTAGTCTAGCTATGTTGCCTCCCTGAACAGGTTCTGGCCCTCATGAAGAAAGCTACATGTACTTTATGAAGGCAGGAAAAAACAATCGCATTAATTAATTTTGACAGAATCACCAATTCTACCATATTGAATTCAATCCAGGGAGGTACTAAGTTCCTCCATTTATTCAACTTCTCACCCTCTCCATGCACCCAAGACCCCCAATCTCAGCCCAAAATTTGCTTTCAACTCTGTCATGCTTCAGAGTTCCCATAGCCAAATAAATAAATAAATAAATAATACATTCCTTTTCCCACATCATGGACCTTCTCATTAAACAAAACGAATGAGGCATTTGACACTCTTCATGTGCCCTAATACTTATATTTTTTTCTCCAGTAACAAATTCTGGTCTAACACACCTCCCCCTAGTTATGTAACATGTAATTCTTTTCTTTGGAATATTTCCGTTATTATAATGAGGTGTGTGTCTCATAAACAGAAAATTAGGGGGATTTTCTTTCATCCTTTTCATTCTACTTTGTTATCCCAATTCAGAAGAAGTCACTGATATACTCTTCCTAGTAATCTATATTCCAGAAAGGATATGGAAACCAGGCAAGACATTTTTTTATTTTTGTGCTTGATGATTTATTGCAAAAAGCAAATTCAGCAAAAGAAGTTTCACCTCGTAGTATCAAAAGTAACCATGAGGTCAGCCAAGCAGGTGGTTTACAGCAGCACTAAGGACGTGAGGGAGAGGCTTCCCAAAACAGCTTATTTTCAATTTCAATCTGTCAATAGAGAGTCATGTAATATCTAACCAGAATCTTTAATATCTCATTTTTTTCCTCACTGTAACTGAAAAAAAAATGCTTCATTCATCAGTCAATTTAAATAATATGTAAATGAAAATTAACAAAGATGATTTGCTGGCGCTTCCACACATTCCATTTAGTTTCACAGAGGCTCGCTTACTATCCCACACTCTTTCATATTCTAACATTTTCCCAAGGTGAATCACTGCACATCCCCAAGTGTCGATTTACAATAGCTCTCAGGCATCTTTACACCCCCAGGAATCAATGTGTTTTGATCAGCAGAGTGTTAGTTGTCTGAAGAGGAGAACTGTGTTTGTGTATCCTTAGCTGCCCACACACTGCCTGGGACATTTCATGTGCCGAATATATTACACTGACTAGAACTAAATACAATCGTTGGTATTCACAAGGGATGCTTTCCATTTCCAAAGACGGTCCTTCTCTCACAGGCACTTAGGTTTGTTCAACACATTCTCAGTTTAAAACCTACAATTGTTTTATAAGGAGATTCTGGTATAGGTTTTAAAATATGTGCTTCTTAAGGTTTCTCTCACGAATTTCAATTAACACAGAAGGTAACAATATATTACATTTTCTCCAAGGGGAGAATATTCATATATAAATATCTGCAGGATAAAATGTCACATATTATACTTTAAACAACTTTTATATGATTTCACTTTTTTGGCCCATCACATTTTTAGAAAGGCCTCCTTGCATCACTGAGAATATAAGGTGAGGCTATTTTCAAAATATTGTATTACTTGTATTAGAATGAAAGTAGTCAGACCCTTGAAAAAATGACATTTAATTTTTAATTAATCTTACAGAAATTTATATATGTAAATACACTTAACCGTGGATGTGGAAAAGAATCTATTTAAGATGCTATACAAATATTTATGTAGTGTCATCATTTTCAAAAACCATTTTGGAGTGACTCTCATAGCCAGTTTAGAATTCACAAGAAAAATATCATTTTTTCTAGTGACTCATTTTCTTGCACCCAAACCTGAGTATCTATCTCAATGACCCACTCTAGTCTCTAGATATGGCTGCAAACACTTTTCAAACAATTTTAAAGGTAAAATCTACCTTCAAGGAACGAAGATAGGTTCTCACTGCAAATATTCGAAAGAACCCATCATAGGACTTGCGGTCACCACTACATGAGAGCTTCTAAAATATATTCTGAAGAATGTGCACCCTGAGTAATAAGTACATGCCAGTTTGAATGTGGAACCAGTATGCTCCATGTGGAATCATGTAAGTGAAGACTGTGTATAAGTAAACCAGAAAATGTGGTGAGAAAGTTTCAGTAATTATTAGGAATAGCATTTCTTATTCATAGTAATGTGGGAGTACCCAGGTCTCTTTCAGAATTTCACTAACAGGTCTACGTGAAGATGTGGATCATATCGCATTTGGAACAGAGAAATCCAGTTAACTAGAAGATAGAACTGCATTCAAATTAAAGAAAAGATTAACAAGTTTCTTTGTTGAACTTTACTCACATCGGCGAGCTGAGTGACTCCACTTGCTGTTTTTGCCAGTGTGACAAGGTCTTCTTGCATCTTATCCACCCATGACTTGATACTGTAGAAATAAGGAAAGATTATGTTCTATCATCAGATCTCTAGCAAATAACGGTGACATTTCAATATTTCATACCCATATCCATGCTACAGCTAACTCATTAAATCACCTTTACATCTTTTTCTGCCTCCGAGTTCCTACTGTGTTCACCATCCCACTCCACCTTTAAAGGGGAATAGCACTGAACCTTAACTATGCATGCTTTTAGGATATTGAAATACCACCAAATCAAAAAGAGAAAAATAATATTAATGTTTTAGACAACATGGTAAACATTTACTTATTTTTTATTAAAATTGCACAAAATTAGCTAAGATATCATCAGCTTTTAACCACTATTACTTACACTACAACAAATATCTTAGTGTATCAAGTTCAACAGTGTTTTCTTCCCTTAGCTCGACTCTGATTTGGAATTACTGGATCAAAGCTTAGATTTTAACACAATGGTGTGATCATTACAACAATAATTGAAGGATTTAAGTTCAAATCCATTTTAGGTATATACTTTAAATTAATGCAATGGACATTAAAATATGAGTTATAAATGTCAGACTGTTTTAGAAAAACCTACATCCATGTCCTGTCTTTCTTTTTCCAGGCATTGGAGACATTACCCAATAATATCACAAAATTTTCCCCATTCAAATCAATGTGATTTAATTTGCAAACCCTTCATATATTTCACTCATTAATCCTCATGATTTAGACCTAAAGTTAACATTCTTCTCTGCCCAGGCAAATGTAAGAAAACACCATTAAGCTAGTAACAATGGTAGATGATTTATGTGTGAATGTGAACTTATCTTAACATATGCATATGTAATTGGAATCATGGAGATTTAACTGTTTTCTTCAGAGAAGAATTCCAAGAATTCCAAGAGCATATCAAGGTCACCAACTTTTTTATAAACTTAAAGGTAACAAAATAAATTAAATATAGAATTCTAGCATAACTTAGAAAAGAGATTTAAATGCTGTATAAGAGAATATATTAAAGAATAATGAGGTGATAAACTTGAGAGGAAGAAAAAAAACCTGGAAAGCAGTCATAAAAAAGGATGAAATACCTTAGAGAAAAATACAGATGCTTGATTTACGTGTGAAATAAATTAGTTAGTAAATGAAACACATTAAGACTAGGGATACTTTACCACAAATGAAATTATAAATTTTTATTGAACCACTGAACCATGCCCTTTAAATAGACTGGAAAATGGTAAAGGAATATTAAGAAACAAAAAAATAAATAAATGGGAGTAACATATAACATACAGAAATATTAAAATGAATGATGCACACAATGTCTTTCTAATACTGTAAATTTTACTACTTATAGGCTGTTGCATATAAGAGAAAAATCTAAATATTAATACTTCTAGCATTACTATTAGATAAGTATAGTGGTAACCCCATTTGAACATAAAAAAACAAAAGTTACAGTAGGACACAAAAGTTCAAGTAGAAGTAGACCATTGACAACATTTTCAGATTCAGATCACATCTCATTTCTGTAAGTAGTTACTGAACACACCCTAGAACACAGACAAAATGAATCATCTCTTCTCAGATATAATTCCCAAAACTTGACAAATAGTAAGAACTGTCATATATCCCTTTAGCTGAGATATTGAGAAATAAAGAATATATATGTAAGGAAAAAAACTTAACTCGTACCTGAGTTCTGATTTATACTAAACTGACCCAAAACATGCATTCTAATTGGACACTTAAGAGCATAGTTACTACCAATGTTCATTGATGTGATCTTGTTTTGGCTAAAAAGCAATTCAGGAACCTACTCAAGCTTCCCTGCCTACTGACAAACTGTCAAGAATACTTCACAGCAGCAAGGATTATTTTTTATAAATATGAAATGTTACCCAATTTTCCTAAAATGCTTAGGCACTGTCTTTTAACCTAGAATTAGAAAGTTTTAATAAATAGGAAATAATGGAAAATCCTATTTACCATGAAAGTAAAAAACTTACACAAGAAAAAAAAACACTCATATGTACAAGCTTTTTATCAATCTTTATGTTCTTGGGTAAATTGTCAAGCACATATGTATAATACCTAAGCTGTGTTTTATTCAATTTATACTGAAGGTATAAAACTGCAGGGCAATTGCAGAGCACATAGCATTTTCATGTACAATAATAAGAAACTAATATAGCACTCAACTAAGATAAATGTGTTGTTTGTTCCCTGTTAACCAATTCAACAAACATTAGTTGTGCTGGAAAAAAATCTAAGAGATGGAGATTCAGGTTGAGGTTAAAACTATATCTTGTAGGAAGAGAGGAAGAGGGGAACAACAAAAATATATATGGTGGGATAAATTTCAGGAACCAGAAGAGAGCCACTTAATATTTATTAATTAGTGATCCAGGAAGACTAGTGGATTAGGCTTTCTGGAGCATAAGCTACTTCAAGTGGCATTTGAAAGCCAAGAGGACATCACAAAAATGAAAAAAGAAGGAGTGGGGTGGAGCAAGATGGGGAACCATAAGGATCATTCAGCTGAGCTCTCCTAGAATCACTGGGGAAAAAGAGAGAATCCAGCCATATCTGGCATAGGGACCTTACACAATGTCATAGCTCAGGGAGCACAGCAAGGAGGTGGTGAGCTGGATATAGCATATGATCCAGAGCCATGGGACTCTGATGAATTAGACAAGTGATTGGGACTGGCTGGATCATGACAGTCCAGGATGGGAGGAAGATTTTTCAGAGTTGTTATTTACTGGGGGAATCTATGAATTGAGCAGAAAGCTTAAAACAGTGTGCAGACTCGAATAGTATACAGTAACAAGTTTGAATGCTGGTTGGAGTGAATTCACCATAGGTTTGGTGGCTAGCAAGGCAGCCATGATGAAAAGGTCTCAGCACTCAAGAAACTGCCATGGAAGGAAGGTCATGAAAAGATCTTTGCAGGGCCTACAGCATGGCCATCTTAATTCTCGCTGCTACAATCAGAACTTCTCTCTTGGGACATGCTGAGGGACTCCCACACCCCATGGAACTGTCCCCAGTGTCTTGGGACACTGTAAGACCTGCCCCTGAAGGATTCTTTTGAGCTTTAAGATCTCAACCTGACAGGGTCTGAATTCTGAGAAAACAATTAAGCAATCACCAAAGGCAACTAAGTTAGGAATAAGAACCATACAGGTTATGGGCTGTGTGCTCCATCTCCTTAAAAAAAAAACCAGCACTAGTTGGTGTCCTGGCTTAATATGCAACATACTGTCATCAAGAGCAAGGAATCCTGTATTTTTGGCCACAGGGAAGAGTTTGGCTTTGCTTAGGCTGAGGCTACTTCAAGACACAAGCTCTGAGACAAGGTAATTGAAGAAAGGAGACAGTGAGAAAGAAAAAGGAGGACAAGGAAGTGAATAAGAAGAAAGAACACATGAAGAGGAACCAATAGAAAAATTTGGCAGGGTGGCTCCTGTGGCTCAGCGAGTAGGGCGCTGACCCCATATACCAAAGGTGGAGGGTTCAAGCCCAGCCTCGGCCGAACTGCAAAACAAAAAAAATAGCCGGGCGCTGTGGCGGGCACCTGTAGTCCCAGCTACAAGGGAGGCTGAGGCAAGAGAATCGCTTAAGCCCAGGAGCTGGAGGTTGCTCTGAGCTGTGTGATGCCACGGCACTCTACACAGGGTGATAAAGTGAGACTCTGTATATAAAAAAAAAAAAAAAATTCGGGCAATATGAAAAACCAAAATAGAGGAACTCCCCCAAGGGACCAAGAGGCAGCTACTGCAGCAGACTCCACCTATAAAGAACTAATGGACTTGACAGAAAGTAAATTTAAAATATGGATGTTAAAGACAATAAAAGTAATGGACAAGAAAATGGAAAGATGGATGAGAGATATGTAGACTATAGAAGGGATATGGCAGAGCTTAAGGAAATGAAGCAGACAATCAAGGAATGTAAAAATATAGTAGAAAGTATCAAAAATAGCTTAGACCATGGAAAATAAAGAACCTCAGACTAAGGGATAAAGTTTTCAAGTTAACACAGGCAGTTAAAGAGGCAGAAAAGAAGAGAGAGAGAAAGCAGAACAGGCACATAAAGAACTATGAGACTCCATGAAGCATTCAACATAAAAATAATAGGGATTCCTGAAGGGTTAGAAGATTGTCACAAAGGATGGAAGGCCTACTGGAGACTATCACAAAGGAAAACTTCCCAAGTTTTACTAAAGACCACAACACACTCCTTTCAGACTGATATCAAACCCTGGGTGATCACAACTCAAACACAGCTTCTCCAAAACACTTTGTAATGAACGTGTCCAAAGTATAGATGAAAGTAAAAAATTCTGCAAGCATCCAGAAATAAGTGTTAAATGACCTACAGAGGCAGTGCCATTAGGATCACAGCAGACTTTGCAACCAAAACTTTCCAAGTCAGAAGAGAATGGTCGTCCAACTTCAACATTCTTAAGCAAAATCATTTTCATCCCAGAATTCTGTATCCTGCTAAACGAAGCTTCAAAATTTATGGAGAAATCAAATCTTTTGCAGATATATAAACACTGAGGAAATTCACCACCATAAGACCAGCTCTACAGGGAATACTTATTAGACCTATTCTCAACAGTGACCATCCCAATGGACCAACAACAAAGTAAACACCCAGAAGTTAGAGGTCAAATCTTAGTTTCCACAATGGCAAAAAGGATAAAACCACACAAAGGACTTTCACAAAAAAAGAGAAATAGACCTCCACCACACTCATCTATTCTCTCAATAAATGTCAATGGACTGAATTCACCACTGAAGAGGCACAGGCTGGCTGATAGGATAAAAAACCACAAGACATCTGTATGTTGTCTGCAGGAGACACATCTTAGGATCAAGGGATGGAAAACAGTATTTCAAGCAAATGGAAATTAGAAGAAAGGAGGGTTGCAATCTTATTTTCAGACACAAGCATCTTTAAAGCAACCAAAGTTAAGAAAGACAAAGATGGTCACTGTATACTGCTGGTCAAAGGAACAATAGAACAAACAGATATTTCAATTTTAAATATTTATGCACCCAACTAAAATGTTCCCAGCTTTATGAAACAGACCTTGAAGGGTGGGAGCAATACAATATCCCACAATACCATAATAGCTTAACAGCCCTCTGACAGAATTGGACAGAGACTCTAAACAGAAACCAAACAAAGATATAAAATAATATGGAAAGTTCATTACGCATACAGAATAAAATTAACATCACCCATAACCTTACTGCCTTGTGATAATAACCATTAGCTAAGTTCCTTTATGGCTTCATCTACAATATTTCTTTGACATAGTTGGAATCATTCTATATACACAAAACCTGCACCTCTCACCACTGAAAAAAAATTGATTCAGATGTATAAAATATTTAAATCTAAGGCATGAAACTATAAAAATCCTTGAGTAAAGTGTAGGGAAAACACTTAAAGATATTGGCCTGGGGAAAGATTTTATGAAGAAGACTTCTGTGGCAATTGCAAACAGACAGGTTTACTATACTTTGGACAGGTTTATTACAACAACAAAAATAAACAAATGGGACTTAAACTGAAAAGCTTCTGAACAGGTAAGAAAACAAAAACCAAAGCAAACAGACAACCTTCAGAATGGGAAAACATATTAGCATATTATGAATCAGACAACAGCTTGATGAATAGGACCTATAGAGAACTTATATTAATCAACAAAAGAAGGCCCAACAATCTCCCATATCACTAGGTAAAAGAGATGACTATAACCTTCTCTAAAGACGAAAGATGAAGGGCTAACAAACACATGAAAAAATGTTCATCATAATGGATCATGAGAGAAATGCAAATCAAAATGCCCTGAGATATCTCCTAACCCCAGTGAGAATGACCCATACCACAAAGTCTCAAAGCTGCAGATACTAGTGTGGATGTGGAGAGAAGGGAACACATTTACACCACTGGTGGAACTACAAACTAATACAACCTTTTTGGAAGGAAAGTATGGAGAATCCTCAAAGATTTCAAATTAGACCTCCCTTTTGATCCTGTAATCCCATTATTAAGCATCTACCAGAAGAAAATAAAATCTTTTTATCATAAGGACATTTGCACTAGACTGTTTATTGCAACTCAATTTACAATCACAAAAATGTGGAAACAATGTAAATGCCCACCAACCCAGGAATGGATTAATAAACTGTGGTATATGAATACCATGGAATACTATTCAGCCATCAAAAAAGATGGAGACTTTATATCTTTTGCATTAACCTGGATGGAGGTGGAACACAACCTTCTTAGTAAAGCATTACAAGATGGAGAAGCAAGAATTCCCTGTACTCCATTCTAATAAGAAGGCAGATGAGCTAATACAGGTGGGGGGTGAGGGAATGAGCAAGGGAGAGAGGGACATGATTATAGGAGGGACTTTATCTAACAAATTCAATCAGTGTAACCTAATTCTTTGTACTCTCAATGAATCCCACACATTTAAAAAAAAAAAAAAGGAAAAGAAAGAAGAAAGAAGGAATAACAATGAAGGCAGAGGGAATGTAGAATATAGCATAATCAGCAACTCTAACAATTGTGAGTGTCTGGAGTCCAAACTTGGTTCATCAAATTGTATGAAAATGGTGAGGAAGAAATTCAGCCAGATACACAGCCCAAATCAAAGGTCTTAAATACTGTTCTGAAACTTATCATCAAAGTAATGGAGAAACGTACAAAAATGAGACGCCAAAGAATGATGTGATCACGTGAGTATATAAGAACGTGATAAAATAATGTCCTTAAGACCAAGTGGATGTTGGCTAGAAGGAGAATAGAAAACGAAAGGAGAAAGTTTAGTTAAGAGATAAGAAAAGAGAAGGACCTAAACTCAATGGTGGTGAAAGGGGAGAAAGGAAAAAAATGGAAGGCCAAATAGAAGCAACTAGCTCAACAGAAATTCTGCGGTAGGAATACCATGGAATACTATGCAGCCTTGAAGAAAGATGGAGACTTTACCTCTTTTGTGTTTACATGGATGGAGCTGGAACATGTTCTTCTTAGCAAAGTATCTCAAGAATGGAAGAAAAAGTATCCAATGTACTCAGCCCTAATATGAAGCTAATTTATAGCTTTCATA
>CAUYON010016712.1:0-45678 GCA_963573935.1 Arctocebus calabarensis
ACATTCAAAGAAAACCCCAGAAATTGGCTCTAGGCCCAGATCATAACCTGGAGAATCTTCTTAAAATGGCCACTATGGTCTTTTACGACTGAGACCTGGAGAGAAAGGAGGAAAAAGAGAGAAAGGAACAGAAAAGAATGACAGCTCTAGTAATGGCACTCCAACAAACAAGCAACTTTCAGGGGCAGAGGGAAACCAGAGGAGCTAAAAACAAGTGCTTCCAATGTAGTCAGACTGGCCACTTCAGAAAAGACTGCCCTCAGCAGCACCACTGGCTGGGCAAGCCACCTGGCCTCTGTCCAGAATGCAAGGGTGACCACTGGAGGGTGGCCTGTCCCAGAGGCGAAGGCCTCTTGAGATAGTGACCCCATTGGAGCCCAAAGTGGACTGATGGTGCCTGGGGCAAATTCTCATGGCTCCAGCTTGTGTCATCACCCCTCAAGAGCCCCAGGTTTGCCTTATAGTGGAGCACCAGGAGGTAAAATTTATTTTGGGCACTGGAGCAACCTTTTCTGTACTCCTCTCTAACCCTGGTCTTTTATCCCCCAAATCCATAACTATACAGGGGGTGTCTGGAAAACCAGTTACCAAATTTTTCTCTCAGCTTTTAATCTGCTATTGGAATGACTTGTTGTTCTCTCATGCCTCCCTAATCATGCCTGAAAGTCCTGCTCCACGTTTGAGGAGGGACATACTAACTAAAACAGGAACTTTTCCATCCTAGAGATCTAGTCATGATCAAAACTCTTCCCTCTAATTCACCTTCCCTGACCCCAACGTGGGAAGTCCCCTTTCCTGTTATCTTGTCTTCTCCTACAGCTGTTAAAGTTATAGGAGTCGATTCCTGCATACATCATTCACGAGTAAAATTCTGGAACCCTCCATCTTCAACAGAGGCAGACAATGAAGACAGCCAACCACAGACCACCTACACTTGTGAGCCAAAAGAAAATTTGAAGTTATTATTTAGGAAACAGCAAAAAAATTCCTAATATGGTTTTCTTTTAGCATCACTGAATAAGTGCTTCTGACCTGACGCTGTTCTACCTTTGCCTATTACTGATTACACTGATCCGATTTATGTTTTCCAGAAATGTCATCAAGCCACACGCAATAAAGATGGTTCCAGTCCATGAACCCCTATATCACTCTCCCTCCAGAGAAACCCTAACTCCCCCTTCTATCATTGCCCGATTGAGCAGGAAGCAGTTAGATTGAGTCTTCACTCCTTTTCCCTAACAGCAGTTAGGGTTTCTACTCGAAGAGGGAGAATTGATGAAGGACATTTGGTGCCCTAGCCAGCTCAGCAGAGCTGGCAGACCTGCTGCCTCCTCCTTGGTGGTGTCGGTGCTGTGGCAGCCAGCTGAAGAACCAGCGGGCTGGATGACAGGCAAGGAGGGGGACCTCCAACCCCCACTGGAGGCTCCAATAGCCAAAAAGGCTGGACAACCACTGAGGAAACACCTGTGCCTTGGTGTCTCCTTCACTTTACACTTAGGACTAAATGTGGAACCCCCATTTCCTATGCCTAGGTCAATTTCATATAAATTTCCTAGGCCTCAATCCCATGAATGGACTGTATCCAATCATTGACACATTCATTCACTTTGCCCTGGGGGAAGAAAAAATAAGGTTAACCATTTCTATACTTTGTTGTTATGTGTGATTAAAAAAATGGATTATTTTTGACAATTTCAAGCACTTGACACAATGATTAGATAAAGATGAAGTGTCAAAACACAGTTCAAAACCACATTTTTATCAAGAAAAGCTAATAGTGTCTAGTGCTCATCCAATACTGGTGTTATCTGCTACAGCTTCATAAAACCTGATCCATAAATTATAGTGATGTCTACTGAAACCAAATGGACAAAATAATGGGGATGATTGAGGTTATGCAGCTGAAATTTTTCAATATAGAGCAATCTTCTTGCAAGACAATGTTCAACATGTTGTGCAAACAATTCATACTACAGAAGATACACTTGGAAACTCTGTCATCTACCATATTCATCAGGTCTTGGTCTAATCTTGGAGAATTTTCCATGTGCTGATGGTAAGTATGAGTATTCTCCAGCTGTTGTATGAAATGTTCTAAAATGCCTGTTAGATTCATTAGGTCTATATTGGACTTCAGCTTAAGTCCAACATTTCTTTGTTGACTTTTCTGCCTGGATGATCTGTCTGATATTGAAAAATGGGATGTTGAAGTCCCTAGTATTATGGTATTAGGAGTTTATTTCTCTCTTTAGCTCTAACAATATTTGCTTTAAATATCTAGGTCTTCTAGTGTTAGTTGCATGTATGTTTTACAATTATTATTTTGTTAATTGTTTTGAATATCCCTTTCTCTTATTTTCTTATTATCTTTTTGGATTGAAGGTTTTGTGTAGTGATGTTTAATTCCTTTCTCTTTCTCATTTGTGTATCTACAAACGTATCAGTGAGTTTTATACTTTCATGTGTTTTCATGATGGTAGATATCATCCTTTCATTTCCAGGTGTGGGATACACTTAGTCATTTTTTGTAGGGTGGTTTAGTGGTGTTAGATTCCCTGGTTTTGCTTGTCTGGGAAAGACTTTTATTTTTCCTTCATTTTTGAATGTCAAGTTTAGTTGGGTATTCTTATATGACAGGTGTTTTTCCTTTCAGCACTTTGAATACATTATCCCATTTTATCCCGGCCTGTAACATTTCTACTGAGAAATATACTGCTAGACCAACAAGAATTTCTTTATATGTGACTTGATGTTTTTTCTTACTGTTTTTAGAAAAGATCTTTTTGCCTTTTATTTTGGCAGTTTGAGCATAATGTGTCTCAGAGAAGACTTTTCTTTTTAGTTTTTCTTTTATATCATATTATTTTCTTTGTTATAAATTTGAGAATATTATGGGGGTACCATGCTTTGGTTACATGGTTAGCTTTTGTATCTTTTAAGCCAGAGTTTTAAGTGTGCTCTTCATCTAGAAAGTGTGTGATGTACCAGTGCAATGTACTCATAAGTTGTGAATTTACCCCTGTCCCCACCCTCTTGAATTTTATTGAGTTTTGCTTCCATATGAGCACATAAGTGTTCATTAACTAGTTCCAATTTAGAGTTGAGTGCACATAATGTTTTTTTAATTCTTGTGGTCCTTCACTTAGGAGAATTGTCTTCAATTCCATCCTGGTTGGAGAGACCCTTTTAGGTTAAATGCATTTGGGAATATTTGGGTTCTATATCTAGATGTCTATATTTCTCCCAAGACTTGGGAACTTAACAGCTATTATTTCATTAAGTGATTTTCTGTGCCTTTTCTCATCTCTTATTCTTTTGGAACTCCCATAATGTGAGTATTTGTTCACTTGATGTTTCATATGCCATGTTGGTTTTCTTTATTGTTTTTAATTTTCTTTTTTTAAATATTGCTTGACTTTGCTATTTCAAAAGATAACCTATCTATTTTCAAGTTTTAAAAGTCTTTTTTCTGTTCTGTCTACTCTATTGTTAAAGCTCTCAATTGTATTTTTTTTTATTGTTTAATTCATTGAATTCTTCAGTTGTAAGATTTTTGTTTGGTTCTTTTTGTGATATCTCTTTGTTGAATTCCTCATTCTTTTTATTTTTTATTTTTTTAGAGACAGAGTCTCTATGGTCCTTGGTAGAGTGCCATGGCATCACATAGCTCACAGCAACCTCCAGCTCTTGGGCTTAGATGATCCTTTTGTCTCAGCCTCCCAGTAGCTGGGACTACAGATGCCTGCCACAACGCCGGGCTATATTTTGTTTTGCAGTTTGGCTGGGGACTGGGTTTGAACCTGCTGGTACATGGGGCCAGCACCCTACTGGCTAAGCCACAGGCGCTGCCCTGAATTATTTTTATGATTTCTTTGTATTGACTGTCCATGTTTTCTTGTCTCTTACTGAGTTTTTAAGGTCATCATTGTGAATTCCTTTTAAGACATCTCATAGATTTCCCTTTCTTTGGAGTATGTGACTGGAGAGTTACTGTGTTCCATTGGAGGTATCATATTTCCTTGCTTTTTAATGCTTCTTTTGTCCCTTTGTTGGTATCTGTGTATCTGGTGTAATAGTTACTTCTTTACATTTTATGGAGTAAGTTCAGGAGAGGAAGACTTTTTGCTGTAGATATATATATATGTTGTTGGTTGGGTAGTGTGCTTTGGTTTTGGTTCTGCATGGGTATAGTAGTATAGTCTCTGTTTGCTTTCTTTGGCTGTAATTAAAGTCACTAGTGTCTGTGAGTTCTTCCACACGGTGTTTTAAGTTGTGTTTGTGGAGGCTGTGGGGTAGTTTTATTAGGGATAGGCATGGTGTGTGGACATTCCTGGTAGTTCACATAGTGACCAAAGCAGGCTGATCCTCAGGTTCCTGGGTGATGTGTGGATATACAGTGGTCCCACCTCTAGAAGGGACAGTATTGCTGTTGACGTCTATAGCTCCAGGTAGCTCCCTGGTTCTGGAGAGTATGGGTGTGGCTCCCTTTGCCTTGCAGAAGCCTCGAGCCCTGGTGTCCTGGATTCCTTGTTCTCTGAGGCATGGTGGGAGAACTTATGTGCTTGGTTGCCAAGGACAGAGCTGTACCACACTGATTCTAACTAGTGTTACATCATCTCAGCCCTTTTGTGCATGTTACGGGATGTTGTCATGGCCCCAGGATGTGGAGATGCTTATGGTATGCTATTGAGCCCCAGGGAAGGAGGTTTTGGATCTTGGGGTTGGGGAAACCCAGCATGAGTTCCTTCTCTGGAACCATGAAGTAATGTGGATTCCAGGCAGCTCCCTATACAGGGCCCAGGTCTTGTGCGGGCTGAAGGGCTGTTCTGAAGCTGGGATTGCAGGTGTCTCTGGAGGGAGTGTGGATTTTTGGGGATCCCTCACTCACTTTTTCCTTCTCTGGAGGGATCCCCAGGGATGCTCTGGGTTGATCTCAGATGTCTGCTTTGCTTCCTTCTCTGGATTGCCATCTTCAGTTGCCATGCCTAAGGGTTTTTTTTCCACTTCTTTGCAGAATTTCAGTGTTCTCCCTTAGACATTCTGTTTGGTGTGTAGTTATCGATCTGTTGTTTGGTTCTTGTCTATGAAGGAGGGGAGTGCTGGCTGCTTCTAGCCAGGCATCCTAGTATGTCTATTTCCACTTTTCTGCTTGCCTGTCAGTTAGTATTCTTCCATTTTGAAGAGCTCCTTTTAAAGTAATTTTAATATCAGAAGAGATTAATACATTCTTTTTAATTTAAAGAATTATAATCCATTCTTTGATTGTTCATTTTGATGTTTAAGTTATCCCAAATTCAGTCAATGGGAATCTCTTCAAGCCAGCTTTGGGGTTCTTTTTTCTAAGTCCAAACCAGTTTTTGAGAACTAAGTGGTATCTTTTAAAAGCTGTACTTTTCTATTTGTTTGTTGCTTATAATTGATTTTGCCATATTGTCTTGTATCCAGTGACCCTGATGGATTTTTTTTATTAGTTGTAATACAGTTCTTGGAAATTCTTTCTTTTAAAATATTATAATGATACTGTCTATGAATAACTATAAATATAATTTTATTCCTTTGAGTTATCTATTTCTTTTGTTGTTGAGATGCCTAGAACCTCCTATATAAGAAAAAAAATTGCCTTTCTCCTAACTTTGAATTTTCACATTAAATATGTTTTCTTTGGGTTAATAATTGCTATTTTTCCCTCTCATTAAAAAGGTCTCTCTCTCTTTCTAATTATTAATTATTTTTTAAGTCACTAATGGGTTTTGAATGTAATCAAACAATTTGTTCTGCATACGTTAGGATGATACTTCTTAATTAACGTATTAAATATATTAATGTGGCAAATTGCAATAATATTTTAAAAATGGGAACAATCCCTACATTATTATTATAAACACTATTTGATATTTTTAAATATAATTTTATATTTAATTTGACAACATTTTACTTAGCCTTTTGCATTTACACATGAGACTGGCTTATATTTTTCCTTTCTTGTATTTTTCTCTTTTTATCTAATCTGGTTGCCTGAAATAATTTGTATTTCAATGATTTGTGTATTCTATTCTTGAATTTATGAAGGAGGGTGTATAAGAGTGCATGTGGTAACCTGGTTCTGTTTTGTGTGTATGTGTGTGTGCCTGTGGTGCACACGCAGGGGGCAGGTGGGAGGAGTTGAAGCACACACTGAACCTCCCAAGTGGGTGCACATCCGTCTAGGCGTAAGGCTGGTAGCCACAACATCCATAAGACAACCTGGTGGTTAAGTCCAAACTGTAGAGGGTCAACGTGGCAAAGGACCAACAACATGGAAACTGGGCCTGGCCCCAGGAGTCACCTGGTCCAGGTGTCATTCAGAAGCCTGGACCCCAAGGGCTCTCTGCCTTGGTCATGTGCTCTCCTCCCAGGCATCCTCACCCCTCCTCCAGTGCTCTGTACTGACTTTCTTTGAGCTCCTCCTCTTCCTACTCACCTCTGAGGAGGAGGAGGCGATTATGAGGGTCTAACTGGGGCAGGAGGGGTGTGTGGAGGAGGCTTTGCCATGCTGGCTGCTGTTCCCTTTGCTTTTAGGTGTCGACAAGAGCAAGATGCGTCCAGCACTGAAGGATTAATCTCCTGCCTGAGACCATCCTTCAGGCTGCCTCAGACTGCTGTCAACAAACATTTTCTTATTATGCCGCAGAGCTCTTGCTTTCCCCAACCCCAGGCTGAATTCCCAGCCTGGTAGTGCTCACGAGGGAGAGCTGTGAGCTGGCTCCTTTGTCTCCTTCTCCCTGCTGTGGAAAGTGCACATATGCGTGTGTGTGTCTGTGTGTGTGCGTGTGCCTATGCATTTATGCCTGTGAGAGAGTGTAGGTGTATGCATATGTGAGAATATGTGAACATGCATATGTGTAAGTGAATGTGCATGTGTGTGCATTGTACGTGTATTTGCCCATGCGAGTGTTATGTGTGTGCACGTGTGAGGGTGTGGATGTGTTGTGAATGTAAAAGTGTGTGGGTATTCACATGTGTGCATCTTATAGTGTGTTTGCATTGTTCATGTCTGTGTGTATGCATGTGTGTGCATGTGTATGAGTGTGTGGACATGTCAGGGGGGGTGATGTACATGTAGGTGTGTGACTGTGTTAGTGGATGTGATCACATGTGTTCTGGGTGGATGTGCGTGTGTGCATGTGACTGTGTGTGTGTGGCTGTGGCAGGTGAATCAGAGCTGAGCTCTGTTTGGTAAGGTCATTTCTCACCACACAGTATCCCGAGGCTGCACTCACCACATCCCCTGCTGTCCTGGGAGCCCACACTGTCCCCCACGCGTGTCTTGCCTTTGCTCCTGTCCTTTCTTATGTCTGCGAAGTCTCTGCACTCCCCACCCCACTATGAGTTGAAATCCTCATCTTTTCTCCAAGATCCCAACGAAATGCTTTGTGTTCCCTGATGTATCCCAGCTGAGGATAAACATTTCTTCCTCTTTTCAGACTTGGCTCATCAGCCTTGAATTATACATGCGTGCGGTGGAAGGCTCCTTTAGGAGAAGGATTATAACTTATTTATCTTGATATTTCCCCCAATAACTCTCTCCACCCCAGCACCTAAGACAGCTACTGGCAAGAAGAAGATGCTCAACAATTAAATTATTTATTAAAATTGGATATTTCCTGTTTCTCCTTATTGGTATGTTTAACGAAATTATTTAATTCAGGGAGAGTGATGCAATCCTGTGGTGAGAAATTGGCATTTTCTGCCCTATGCCCTGAGGCTAAAGTCGCCCTGCCTTCCTTTCATCACCTGTCTTTCTGTCTCTCTGCTTTGATCTGTCATCCCCCGTCCCCCCCTTCTTCTCAGCGGCTCTGACATGGGCTTCTGTGCCGTCTGCCTCCTTCAACTCTGAGTGCGTGTGCAGGGGCCTCCCTGCACTGCCTGGGGCTTCTGTGAGCCTGGGAGTCACTTCCAGCCCCGGTGCTGTGCTGAGACTTCGCTGCATTCACATGCGTGTCACATCCTCTGGGGGAATTAACGGAGGGGCTGAGAAGCCATCCCCAAACCCTGCCATGCCTTGAATTATCCCAAGGGGGGTTGGGAGTTTTCAAAACAAAGTTAATTGCAATTCACGGTAATCACACACATATTTAATGCTACACACCACACTGAGTCTAAAATAAATGCTACGGAAATCAAATGTCAGAGCTCTAGGAAGATTGGGATGCAGGGTGATTGAATATTCTTAACAAAGCTTGTGAAACATCACAGCTTTACACACTTGAAGGTCAAGTGCATGTGCTGCAATGGAGCCCACAGGGCAGCAGTCCTGAACCCCCCGAGGGCTTCAGGGAACGTGTCCCCATCACAGTCCATCCAGCTTGGCTTCCTCAACTCCCAGGTTCTTCTTGTACTGAAATCCCTCCGTGCACACACGTAGTAGTTCAGAGTTGCATTATGATTGCTGTATTCAATCACATTTGTACCTATTTAGTGCCTACAGTATGTCAGATTTCTAGAAATATCAGTGATACGATCATTTATACAGTGTCTAAAATACAGAAGCAGCCTCCTGACTTTGCTCATTTCTTCTATCTCTGCAGACCCCCCCTTTCTTGTCTTCTTGCCTGTTTGCCTCAGGCACCAGCTGCCTAACTCCTTTCTCTCTAAACTCACAGCTGCCTTTGTTTCCCCTATAAAGCGTATCCCTGACTTCTTTTCCTATCAAAATCCTCCCAGAAGCCCAGGTGTTTCTCGTCTATTGCTGGACGAGGATGGGCACATGGGTCCAGCTTCCCTCCAGTCTCTGACTCTGAAGGGAGAGTGCCCTCACCTTCCCTTGCGACACGTCGCTGTTGCTGTGTAACTTCCGCTGACCAAGCCCCGGGACTCACACTTGATTCCTTCCCTGCCTCCTGCCTCTCCTGAGTGGTCTGCTCTTTGCTGTGGATATTCTTGGTGTCCACCATCTGCAGGTCACAAAACCTTCCTGCATCCCCTGCTGGGAAGGCCTGCTCTCTGCACACACACACCACCCCTCCAGTCTCACATAGCCAATCTGCCTTGCACCTTGTATTAGGACCATTGTCTTATGTTTATTGCCTTCTGTTTTATTGAGTTCCTTCATGTTAAGGCAACTGTCTGCATTATTGTCTGAACTAAGACTCTTTGGGTAGGGATGAGGGTACTACCGATAATCACTACAGAACAACCGTAGAGTCATGGACTGTCCCACACGCACCAAGCTGCATAACAGCCCATGTAAGGAGAAGGTGTGTCAGGTTGTCTGCACACTTCTGGCAGCAAAGGTGTTGAACCAGCTGGAGAATTGCTGTGCTGCCAGGCCTGGATGATGCACTTCCACTTGTGGGCCTTCTGAGTGCAGCACCTGTAGGGGTGACAGGTCACTGATTCGACTGTTGACAACTGTGCAAGAGACTTGAGACACCCACTAGAAACACGTGGCTGGCATTTTCTGTAATAGAGGATTTATGTTTCAGAATCTTGGACAATGGAAATTAGAACTATCCACCTCTTGAAGTCTGCAGAGAAAATCACCAGATTCTCAGAGAGCAGCACCGACAGCAGAGCAGCCTGGGAGGCTGAAGACCCCATTTTCTGATAAGGAAACTATAGCCTAGAGATAGGATGAAGAACTAAGACCTCATGACTTCTGAAAAAAGTCCATTTCCCACTGAAACTGTCTAATAAAAAGATAAATTTAGTCATAGTCTAATATAGTGGATTATGTTGATGGGGTGTTAATGCCAAATCACTTCATGCCCTTCAGTTTATGGAAATATCTTGAAGAAACATTGATTTGAAAATTATTTTTGCACTTAGCATGTAGGGAAGACAGGCAACCAGAGAGTACTTCCTGAAGCATAACTCCTGCAATGTAGCAGAAAACGTTATTCCAGCTAATTTCTGAACTGCAGAAAGCTTGACCATAATCAAGTTTCCTGGAGCATGTGGGGCACATATGTGCATGTGTTTCTACATGTGGCCTCCATAATGAATCAAACACACTATGAGCTCTCATGTAATTCACCAAGGTAAAGAGTTTGGACTCTGAGAGATTTTTGGTGCAGAAAGTCATACATTGACAAGTGTCTCCTCACTTTGTGCTGCACAGACACACTTGATCACTTCATCCAGTGATTAGGAGCTGGAAATCCCTGTGGGGTTAGGTATTGTGTGGCATGAGCCATGCTGACTTCTTTTGTCCCCCTGGGCAGGACAACAGAGAAGGGACCCTGAACCTTAGGGCTCCCAACAGGAAGACCTGAGATGGGTGTGGTCCAGCAGAGTCCAGTCTCTTCTTTCTGAGCATCACTTTTATTTCACAAGTTCATGTGCACATAGGCAGGTCATGTGTCAGCTTTTGTCCTCTCTTTCACCCTGTGCTGACCCCTGTGTGAGTTCAGGTACTTCCAGTCCTAAGAGCCTTATCGGCAAGGTCATAACATTCTCCAAGTGTCTACCTGTTGCAGGTCCTGTGATAGGTTGGTAGGGAAAGGTTCACAGATAATGGGTTATGTGGTCTCTCCCATGACATTTCTCCTTTTCTTAGCAGAGGAGTTGGAGACAGAACATATATGCATTTTTTTAAAACTATTAAAGTAACAGAGGGAAATTCAAGTTGAAGATAATGGAGAGGCACTAAATCGTAAGCTGCGATCATACCTGGCCTCTCCTACCCCAGGGTAGAGCAAGGAAAAAATACAACTTAACAAAATATTAGAATTTCACTGTACACCCAATTTGGAGGAAAGCCAACTGAGCCGGTAAGTGGGCAGTTTGGCGTGGGACTAATATGCATACTGGTGCAGAACTACAGAATTATTAATGGTGGGTAAATTCCACATGTCCTTACATGAAGAAACCATTCTGAATCCTAAGAAGGGCATAAAGGCAGATGTAGTCAGGATACTGCAGTGGCTATAGTAAGAACAAAGGAGAGAGAGAGAGAGAGAGAGAGAGAATGAATATGTAGGAAAATCCCAGATAACCTACAAAGGAATAACAACAACAATTAGAGCTACTGCTCCATTATCAACGACAGAACAGCAGATGGTGGAAAACACAGACCGTCTTCAGTGGGCTGAGCACAGGTTTCCTTGAAATATTGCAGAACAGAGACATGACAGGATCAACCATTCTTCCACCCACCCAGGGATACCTGCATAATCGATGCTTCTTTCACTCCCTTTTCTTAGCACTTGCTGCATCTTATGTGAAATATAAATGTTTCGGGCCTCACAGGAATGCAACCATTTGTCTCACTCCCCACCCTGCTCCTCCTTTTTCTTCTTTGTATCCTTCTCCCCTTTAAAAACTGAGTTTCCAAGTCTCACCTGAAAAGAAAAAAGTCACAAATGTATCTGTGGTTTGTGTTTTTCCTGGGAGTATCCTGAAGCTTTGACTTAATAAGCCTCCGTTGATTGAGATCTTTGCCTCAGTCACTTCTTTTGGGTTGTCACAAACTTTTAACTTTGTAGTCTTGCAAAATATATGACAAAACTCAACAGAAGCACAAGTAGAAGCTGAAAGGTCAATAATCATAAAGTAAATTATTACCAAGTTCACTCAGAAATTGGTAGATAAGGCTGATGAAAAGTTAGTAAAGTTGTGGATTATTTAAAGAATACAATTAATCTTGATTGCACACACACATGCAAGCAACAAATAGATAAGTGCATGTGTTCAGCAGTAAATGGAAGATCCAAAAAATTGTTTATGAATTGGGCCACAAAAGAATCTTCAATAACTCTAAAGGATTTATACAATAAAGACCATCTTTGCTGATTACAGTACAATACAATTATAGGTAAACGATAAAGTGCTGTCCAAAGCATATATTTGAAATTCAAACTTATAAATATTTGAGAATCACAGTTTTTGTGATAGGATCACATTTATATGTGTGTGCACACACAAGTGTGTGTATAGGTGTGTGTATGAGCATCTGTCAGAAGGACACAGGAAAGTAGACATGGAAGATAATTATCGACATAGTGGGTGGCCATTGCAAGTGGTGAGATTAAGGTTTATTTTACATTCTTCATAGTGCTTTTATTTAGTCATTTTTTTCCCATTGAGAATGGCTTATATCTATTATAGTATATATAGACATATCCATTTATATTACATTATTCTAGATTTCTATCTATTGTAACTAAAGAGCACTTTTACTGCAAAAATAATAAACTAATACATCCATTTTGGAAAGACGTTTGGAGAACTAAAAATAGACTTACCATTTGACCCTGTAATTCCTTTACTGGGTATATATACCCAGATGACCAAAAATTACAGAACAACAAAGACGATTTTTGATTTCCATTGTGTTACAAAGACATGGCCTCCAAATTCCAGAGCAGTTGACCTGCATTTCCCAAACTGAAGTAAGCTCTGTTTGAGCAAATTCTCTTGGAAAGGTTGGTCTTGACATCACAGGCCCTAGTTTGTTTGCAAACTTCAAAATAACTTGAAGAATTTTACTACTAATAGTAGAGAAGGTGCCACACATTTTCTTGTTTTCTTTGCCTGTTTTTCCATGAGACAGTTTGATTTTTCCTATGAATTCATAATGTCTATACATGTTTTGTGGATGTTTTTGCTAGTTCATCATTTGACTTATGATATCCTTTGCACAAAGATTAAAAAAAAAAAAGATGGAGCTGGAACATATTCTTCTCAGCAAAGTATCTCAAGAATGGAAGAAAAAGTATCCAATGTACTCAGCCCTACTATTAAACTAATCTATAGCTTTCATATGAAGGCTATAACCCAATTATAGCATAAAAATATGGGGGAAAGGGCAAGGGAGGGGAGTGGAGGGGGAGGATGGGTGGAGGGAGAGCAATTGGTGGGGCCACACCTACGGTACATCTTAGAAGGGTACAGGTGAAACTTACTAAAGGCAGAATATAAATGTCTTAACACAATAACTAAGAAAATGCCACGAAGGCTATGTTATCCACTTTGATGAAAATATTTCAGATTGTATATGAAACCAGCACATTGTACCCCATGATTGCATTAATGTACACAGCTATGATTTAATTTTTTAAAAAAAAACATGTTAATGAAGTCAAATTTGTCCATCTTTATTTATGGTTAGGAATGTTTTGATTTTATGCTTGAGAATGTCTTCCCTCACACATGGTTAAACAAACTTTCTCTTAAGTTATCTTTGAATATTGTCATTATGTTTTCTTCATTTGTATCTCTAATCTATCTGGGATTTTGTTTTTGCGTATGTTGCCATAAATAAATCCCTACGAACATGAACAGATGCTCATCTTGCTAACATCACTGAAAAGAAAATTACAGCAATATGGCTCAAATCAGAGAGACAAAAATTATAGAGTAATCCCTGCTGGTTAGCAAGTCTATAAGGAGCATTCCTACATACTGCTGCTTGGCCTGGGATTTGCTACTGGCTTTTTGAAATGTAATGTGATGACACATTGAGTTTAGGAATCTAACAGTTAAAAATAAAAAATCACTGATGTATAAAATAAAAAGGAAGGAAAGGAAGTTTAATGCAGCATGTTTTATTAATAGTAAAGATCAACTATATGTCTGTCATCTGAGAGGACTCAGGAACAGGCCATTTATTTGGAAGGTGACTCCAGAGATGAGGGTGAAAAGCCAAGGAGAGTGAAGCAAGAAAGGTTGAAAAGCCAAAACAAGAATAAAATTTGATCACTCCTGGGAGCAATGGGCACTTAATTCTGCCTCCTGAATGACAGGGAATTGTCAACTCGAAAAAAATCAGGAGGTGGGAGCACAATCAGTTGAGAAGCTCTAGTGAGAAAAAGAGCAAAGACTCAAGACACATGATTGAGGCAAAATGCTTTCAGCTCAAGCTGATTCTGTAGTCACATGGAACTGGCCACTACAAATGTGGCTGAAGTCACAGTCCATCCAAGGGCTCTATCATGAGGCTGCTTAATGGTGAATGCTTGAAAACATTTTGATTTATCAATGATGCAACCATTTAAAAATGAGATACACATGTATTGACCAAGGAAGATGTGAATAACATAATAAATGAGGAAAAGTAAACTATGGAATGCCTTTTATTTCATATTTTCATTTTTTAAATTAAAGATACTGTGTTTTTGCTTATTTTTATATGAATATAGAAGAATGTCTGGAAAGTTAGACACCAAACTGCACTCAGAGTTGGAGAATAAGAGAAAGAACATTATTAAACATGTCTTCACACAACTTGGCATTGTCTAAATGTTGCCCTAAAATGCATTACTTTTGTAATTGAGGGCCCTTAAATGTCAACTAATGTACTCCATATCCCAGAAGTATGTACAACTATTATGTGTCAGATAAATATAAATGGAAAAAATAAAGAAAAGAGAAATTTTTTAAGTTAACTATTAATAATTTATCTGTAGCTTCAGCCTCATTCCCACTCAAGAGCTTCCTCTGGGAAGAAGTTTGTTGCATTGCTGGACCATACTAATTCTTAATTGTTAATAAAAATCATTCTAAGTTAAAAAGTGTCTTTTATTTGTTCTATTTCTACTCTCCAGATTGGCACTGTTCAATATGGCCACCAAACACATGGATTATTAAGTGTTTGAAATGTGGCTAGTCCAAACTGAGATAAGTTTTAAGTATAAAATGCACTCCACTATACAGATGTACAGACAGATTTTGAAGACTTAGTACCAAAAATGAATGTAAAAATCTCATTGATAATTGTATATTTGTTAAAATGACAGTAGTATTTCACACACAATTTTAATATCTAATATTTTAAATATACTGAGTTAAATAAAATACATTAGATTAATTTTTCTTCTTCTTTTTTTTTTTTTTTTTTGTAGAGACAGAATCTCACTTTATCACCCTTGGTAGAGTGCCGTGGCCTCATACAGCTCTCAGCCACCTCCAACTCCTGGGCTTAGGTGATTCTCTTGCCTCAGCCTCCCGAGTAGCTGGGACTACAGGTGCCTGCCACAATGCCAGGCATTTTTTTTTTTTTAGTTTGGCTGGGGCTGGGTTTGAACCCACCACCCTCGGTATACGGAGCTAGCACCCTACACACTGAGCCACAGACGCCGCCCAGATTAATTTTTCTCATTTCCTTTACCTTTAAAATGTAGCTTTTAAAAAAGTGAACAGTTTAGGGTGGTGCCTGTGGCTCAAAGGAGTAGGGCACCGGCCCCATATACCAGAGGTGGAGGGTTCAAACCCAGCCCCAACCAAAAACTGCAAAAAAAAATAAAAGTGAACAGTTTAAAATTTATACATATACAAAATACAAAATAAATACAAAATTTATACATATAAAATGTATATGTATGTGGCTTGTATTTATTTCTACCTGATGGTATTACTCTGGAACATTACCTTTTCTTCATGTCAATGGGTTTAATCTTTACTTATAGGAGTCACACTTGCAGTTTCTTCAATCATTTGCTAGCTATTATCTTGGTTTCTATAAACATAGGAATTATTGACACAAAATAAGCACTAAATAATAATGTGCCACTGCTGAACTGAATCCTGCTTTGGAGGTGCTTTCCAGAAAGAGCTGTCATCAAAGGAAATGCTACACAGAGGACTTGGTGATTAAGGGGTCGTTAGTGTTCTCGGAAGCAACATGCCCTTCATGATGTGTAGGCTGGAAGTTAGACGGCATGAGGTTACAAAGTGAATGGGTAGTGATTAAGTGGAGACTGTAATCTTAGATTCCTTTATTGGCAGAGATACAAAGATCATAGTTTAAGAGGTCTAGAGAAAGTTTTTTTTTTAAATAAAGTATAATTTTTGTGAGTGGAGATACAATTTCTCAGCCTCATTCCCTTTCTGTTTCCTTTTTAATGAGCTTTTAGCCAAAGAATGTTCACATTGACACCAACAATTAGTAAGTTTTCCTAAAGATGGAAAATACCAAACTATTTAGCACATATTCCATTTCAGGCCACTTTCATCGTGGTATCAGTGATGCACTGCTGACCTAACAGCACCATGCACATAGATAGCCCTCATTCAAGGAGGTGGACATGGATAGAAGTCAAGGAAGAGGTAAGATTCAGGAATATGGGCCAAGAGCAGCAGCTCACCCCTGTAAGCCTAGCACTTTGGGAGGTCAAGATATGAGGATTACTTGAGGCCAGGAGTTCAAGACCAACCAGCCTAAGACCCCATTTCTATAAAAAAACAGAAAAAAATAGCTGGATGTGGAGGTGCACCCCTGTAGTCTGACCTACATGAGAGGCTGAGACTGTAGGATTGCTTGAGCCCAAGAGTTGGATGTTACAGTGAACTATGATGATGCCACTACACTCTAGCCTGGAGACAGAGCAAGACCCTGTCTGAAAATAAAATAAAATAGGGGCAGTGCCTGTGGCTCAGTGAGTAAGGGGCTGGCCCCATAAACCAAGGGTGGAAGGTTTGAACCTGGCCCCAGCTAAACTGCAACAAGAAAATAGCTGGGCATTGTTGTCCCGTCTACTTGGGAGGCTGAAGCAAGAGAATCACCTAAGCCCAAGAACTGGAGGTTGCTGTGAGCTGTGACGCCATGGTACTGTACTGAGGACAACAAAGTGAGACTCTGTCTCTAAAAAAATAAAATAGATTCAGGAATATGATAATGGCATATCCAATTAGTAATTCAAAACATCTAAAAGTTTAGAAATAGAAAACTTGATGACATTGATCTTGCCAATAATTTCTGTTATATGACACCAAAAGCATAGGCAACAAAAGCAAAAAATGGATAAATGAGATTACATCAAACTAAAATGCTTCTGCTCAGCAAAGGAAATGATCAACAAAGTGAAAAGGCAAACCTACAAAGGGGGAAAAATATTTGCAGACCACATATCTGATACAGGGTTAAAATCTAAAATATAATAGAAGCTCTGTAAGTTGACCAGTCAAGGGACTATAACAAAGTGGTCACTATATGGATGGAGATGGTCAACATAAGGAACTTCCACTGAGTACATGTAATGCATGTCCAGTCTATGAAAATTAAAGAAGTGGTCATTGCAGGTAGGTGGCCAACTATTGAGGTCCTAAAGTATAAGAATTCATACAATTCAAATGACTTGAATAAACATTTCTGAAAAAAAGATATACAATTAGTCAACAGGAATAAAAAGATGGCCAATGTCACTAACCATTGGGGAAATGCAAATCAAAACCACAATAAGATATCACTCCACACTTGTTAGGATAGCTATTACAAAAAAGCAAAGAAAAAATAACAAGTGCTGGCAAGGACATAGGGAAATTGAAACTCTTGTGCATTGCTGGTTAGAATGTAAAATAGTGCAGCTATTATGGAAAACAATATGGAGGCTCCTTCAAAAAAAATCAACAATACAACCACCTTATGATACAGAAATTTCACTTCTAAAATGTATTCAAAGGAAATAAAATCACTATCCCAAAGATGTATCTGCACACCCATGTTCATTGTAGCATTACTCACAACAACCAAGATGTGGAAGCAATCTAAACATCCAGCAACAGATGAACAGACACCTAAATGTCCATTTGTCAATAAGTTGTTAAAGAAAATGTGTTACATGTGTATGGAGAGTGTCAAAAAATGCATACACATTTTAAGAAAGGAAAAGAACTGTATTAAAATTTTAATACTCAAGTCATGTTTGATTCCTATTATTACAAAAGATGCAAGATAACAAATGGTTATTAGTATACATTGAGTATTAAAATTTTATACAGATTTTTCCACTTTCTTAAAATGTGTATATGTTTTTGGCATCTTCTACACATA
The DNA here is from genome assembly GCA_963573935.1 of Arctocebus calabarensis. Classification (NCBI taxonomy): domain Eukaryota; kingdom Metazoa; phylum Chordata; class Mammalia; order Primates; family Lorisidae; genus Arctocebus; species Arctocebus calabarensis. The sequence continues at coordinate 17,750 of CAUYON010016712.1, forward strand.
CAATGAAATATTTTTCAACCTTAAAAAATTCTGTCATCTTCTAACATAGATGAATCTTGAGGACATTAAGCTAAGCAAATTAAACCCACCCCAAAAGGGAAATACTGCATGACTCTACACATATGAGGTGTCTAAAGTAGTCAAACTTATAGAAGCAGAAAGTAGAATGGTAGTAGCCAGGAGCTGTCATGAGGAAGAAAAAGGGAATTGCTTTTCAATGAGCATAAAGTTCAGTTATGCAAGATGAAAAAGTTCTAAAACACTAGTTTACAACATTGTGCTAGTTAAATAGTGTATTTTACATTTAAAATTTTGTTATGAGGGTAGATATCATGTTACATTTTTATCATAATAAAACAATATATTGGCTTCTCCATGAGTCAATCTGTGACTTTTTCCTGACGAAATTCATTGTTCAGTGACAATATTCAAACTGATCATGTTGCTCAATTCCTTATAATGGAATTGAATAAAAATCTGGATTTAAGATTTACATAATAAATTCACTGACTAAAAGCTAAAAAAAAGTCTAAAGTTTAATGATTTCCTTTAGAAAGTGGAAAATGGATGGAGGGAGTCATTAATTAAATATGAAAACATATGGTATTTCCTGCTAATGTCAAAGTTTTCTTCCATCAGCATTAAGATAAAAATAACTGTAGTTTTCATGGCAGCTAGAATTCCTTTTATGGGAATAATTGCTTTTGTTGGAAAAATATTTTGTTAAACGAAGGAGCTAAGCCTCATGAGCCTTGGCTTTGGGTGATAACAAAACTTTGTAGGAAGATAGAATGTGCTCTGTATAACTGAGCACTCCAGGGATCATCAGGAAGTAAGAATGGAAAATAGAGGAAGAGAAAAAGCCCAAACAAAATGATGACTTGTCATGTGTGAGGTGACCTGTCCTAGGACCCACAATATTTTTTTTAAGAGACAGAGTTTCACCTTATCAACCTCGGTAGAGAGCTATAGCGTCAGAGCTCACAGCAACCTCTACCTCTTGGGCTTAGGCAAGTCTCTTGCCTCAGCCTCCCACGTAACTGGGACTATAGGCACCTGCCACAACACTCGGCTGTTTTTGTTGTTGTTGTTGTTGTTGCATTTTTTATTTGGGGCCGGGTTCAAATCTGCCACCCTTGGTGTATGGGGCTGGCCCCCTACCCACTGAGCCCACAGGCGCCACCCAGACCCACAATTCTTTAGGAAAGTCTACCAAAAAAAAAAAGTTCTTATGCATTACATTCTTATGAAGTCTAGTGAGTTTGGCTACATTTTAAAAGCAAGACAGATTTATAAAATTATCATTTCTGAGATAAGCCAGATGTTATTTCTATCCTCTGAATAAAATGCCAAATTAATGGAAACAGGTTTACTACTATTATATAGGGCCATGTTTTACCTAAATTAGCAAGAAAATTAAAGAAAGGTAAATATTAAAGGTAAATGTATATTTTTTAACCATAATTCAACTGTACTACACTATTCATTTTTCTAGGGTTTTGTGTATGTGTGTTTTGAAAATGACCCAATACTAAGTAATATACGGACCTTCTTATGCTCATTAGTTTTTGGCATTCAGAAAAACAAACTCTTTTCGTATTCCTGGACTGTCAAAATTTCATTTAGCAACCATCCCCATTTGCCAAGCTCAGATGCCTCCTGGAGCAGGGAGTTCAAAGTCCAAACCCTTCTGAATGGAGTAAGTGGTGGGCAAAATGTAAAACAGACCTATTTGGGGAATTTTCATCTCTCTTAGGACTTCTGCCCAAGACCTTTATCAATCATCTGACGTAGCTTAATTCTAAAACTTGAGAGAATAAAATCACCTTATTAAACTAATTCAAGCTGAAAGATTTGCTGTAATTAACTAAATTCTAGAGGAGGTTACTGGAAGTGGTCACTGCTAAGCATGAAGCAATGAATCAGAAATAACAGAATATCCAATGTGAGGGACAAGCCAAGGAGAGAAGTGTACAGTGAGTTCATTCCACACAGTTGACTGCCTAGTATCCTATGTTTGGTCTAGCCTTATAATGATATGGAGTCATGTTTTACCTAAATTAGCAAGAAAATCAAAGAAAGGTAAATATTAAAGGTAAATGTATATTTTTTGAGCCTTTGGACATCTTTTGCATTTCAGGAATAATAATAATAAAGGAGAAAATATTCAGTTTTGAAAGATCAACATTTTCTATAATAAAAATGCTTCTTCGTTCTCTTATTTTAAGGAATAGAAGAATAAACCAATAGAGTTGAACTTTCTTGGATTTCATCAACACAGAGAAACCTCTTGTGTGTGTCATTAATAACAAATTAGTTTGGTTATGTGATTAGCCTGAGAAATAGGCAAATCAACAAAGGAACACAGAATACCAGCGCGTACCAGAGCTGTTTCTGGGAAGCAGAGGTTATGTCTTTATATTTCACCCAAGTGTTCCATCCCGAGTATTGCTCAATACAATTTGCAGAACAGGTTATCTCAAGGATCGTGTGTAAAGCTTTCCACCCAATGTGGGCATGAATCCCTGCCACAACAAATAAAGATCTCTATTCAAGTAAAAGTGTCTTGAAATTAATATTTTGCTCACCAGGGTCTGACAAAATACCTGGCAATAGTAAGATCTAAAAAAAAAAAAAAAAAAAATTGGAAAAACATTTGTAAAAATATACTAATTGGCCAAAACAATGGACCAACGATAATGAGATTAAATGGAAAAGACATGTAAAGTCCAGAATTTTGTATAATATATGAATATGCACTGTGAATAAGTAGAGGATTAGACTAAAGCACAGATTGGGAAGACATGACAGATGTCTTTATATATCTGACAGGCAATCTCATGGGAAGCAGCATGGAACCAATGTGTTGATGTTATAAGGTAACATTAAAAAGGCTTTCTGATAATTAAAGGTGACCAGTGGAAGATACTACTTGCATTCTATTATTTAGTCTACTTATTGATTCTATACAGTAGAACACCAAAGATTATTTTTACTTAACTTTAGGATTATGTATGCATAATTCCAATAAATGAGTGAAAGTTCAAATTCTATTTAAGTATCATAAATCATAACATGAATTGAACTTTTTTCCTTTCATTCAGCTGCCTTGGTGTCATACACTATCACACTTAATTCCCCCCTCAGCATTCCTGCTGATTGGACATTTCTAGTAATGGGGCTAAGTCCTTGATTTCCAAGGCAACCCATTCCATCTCTAAATACCATGTCATTATTCTGCTCACCAGAATTCTGCCTCCCTAAAGTTTCCATGTCCTAATTCCTCAACCAATGAATATGTTACTTTATATGTCAAGAGGAACTTTACAGATCTGATTAAGTTAAAGATTTTGAGATGGGGAGATTATCCTGGATTAGTCACATGGGCCCAATATAACCATAGAGTTTATAATAGGGAGATAGGAGCATCAGCGTCAGAGAGGTTAGAGGTGCTACATGGCTAGCTTTGATGATGGAGGGAGGAGTCACAAGACAAGGAATGTGTACAGCCTTGAGAATCTGGGAAAGGCAAAGAAACAGTCTCTCCCAGAGCATCCAGAAGAAACTCAGCCTTTCAACATCTTCGTTTCAGACCAGTTAGATCCATGTTGATTCTCTGAACTCCAGAACTGTAAGATGAGGACTGTGTTGTTTTCAGCCACTAAGTTTGTAGTGATTTACTACCACAACAAAAGAAAACTAATATATCTTTTATTAAACCAGAATGGTTTTCCCCAAAGCTTCCGATCATTGGTCTCCTTTACACGTGACAACTCTTCAGCTATTTGAAGACCAAAATCTTGCATGATTGAAACATTCCTTCTCCTTTCTTTCTTTTCTTTTTTTCTTTTCTTTACTTTTCTCATTTCTTTTCTTCTTTTTTTTTTTTTTAAGAGAGACTTGCCTGTCGCCCAGGCTGGAGAAGAGTGGCCCAACCTTAGCTCACTGTAACCTCAAACTCCTGAGCTCAAGTGAGTCTCCCACCTCAGGCTTCTGAGTAGCTGGGACTACTGATACATACCATCATAGCTAGGTAATTCTTTGTTCACTTTTTGTTGAGACTCAGTCTCACTATATTGCCCAAGCTTGTCTCAAATTCCTAGCTTTAAGTGCTCCTCTTGCCTCGGCCTCCCAATATGCTGGGATTACAGGTATGAACCACCACCCCCTAATTTTTGCATCTTTTATCTCCTCATCCTTTTCCCATAGGACTATACTATTTAATTCACTTTCCTATTTGCTATATTCTGCCTTTTTAGATTTGTGACTTAGAACAGAATTCTGTTATCCACATGTCATCTGCAAGCACATTGTTATAAACCTCTGGAGGCAGCAAAGCTTGCTGGTGCAAATCACATTCAGTCCAACCTCTCATTTCCCTTTAACTTTTATGACTATGGATGGAGAATGTACCACAGCACACTAAGTGTTATGGTGTTTAATAATTTGAGTTAGAGGCCAGGCATGGTGGCTTTACCTATAATCCTAGCACCTTGGGAAGCTGAGGCAGGAGGATGGCTTGAGCCCAGGGGTTTAAGACCAGCCTGGGAAATGTATTAAGACCTTGTCCCCACAAAAAAATTTAAAAATTAGCTGAGTGTGGTTGTGCATGGATATAGTCCCAGCCACTCAAGAGGGTGAGATAGGAGGATTGCTTGAGCCCAGGAGTTTGAAGTTGCTGTGAGCTATGATGATGCCACTGCATCATCAGGTTAATGGAGCAAGACCCTGTCTCAAAAACACAGTGATACATTGGCTTAGACACACAACAAGTCATTCTTCCATTAACAGAAAAGTTCTGTCTAGACGTGGTAGACCATACCTATAATCTAGCACTCTGGGAAGCCAAAGCAGAAGAAATGATAAAGGCTACGAGTTTGAGACTAGTCTCTGCAATATGGCAAAATCCCCATCTCTATAGAAAACTTTAAAATTAACCAGGCATGGTGGTGCTTGCCTGTAGTCCTTGCTACTCAGCAGTCTGACACAGAGGATCACTTGAGTCCTGGAACTGAAGGCTGCAGTGAGCTATAATTATGCCACTACACTCTAGCCTTGGTGACAAAGTGAAACCCTGTCTCAAAAAAAAAAAAAAAAAAGAAGGAAGAAGAAGGAAAAGAAAAGAGAAAGGTTCTGTAAAATTTTTTAAGATATGATCATAGAAAGAAATTCAATTACTAAAATGAGTTTACAATTATTCATAATTCATTACGTATACTTTCTCTTCTTGAGAGAGAAAACACCATTTTGGTTTCTGATTCTTTGTGTATGCTCAAGCTTTGCTTTACTTTTTCTTTTCCATTCCCTGTGGAAGGTTGTAAGATCTGCTTTTCATTCCCAGAATTCTGAAATTGCACACTCACATTTGTATGTGTACGCTTTCTGTTGTTTGCATTTGGCAGGTTTGTACTTGGAAAAACTTCTTAATATGATTTTTAATTTGTTTTATAATTTTCTTTCTTCCATTTGTCTGTTTTCTCTAAGGAGATCTTAATTCACTTGGACCATTTGTCTACATTTCTTCTTTTGTCCCTTGCTTTCCAAGTTCTTGTTCTGGTTTGTTTGTACATTTTGTTGTTCTTATTCTGTTATCTGGGAAATGTACTGTATTCGTTTGCTAAGGTTATTGTCATAATACCACAGAATGGGCAGCTTAAACAATAGAAATGTATTTTCTCACAGTTCTAGAGGCAGGCAGTCCAAGGCCAAAGTCCCAGCAGAATGAGCTTCCAAGCCTTTCTCCCAGTGAAGATGGCCCCTCCCTTCCGCCTCTTCCCACAGCCATCCCTGCGCACACACAGCCCTGGTGTCTCTCTTCTTACGTGGATACCAGTCATCTTGGATAACACGTGTCTTGATGGCTTAATTTTAACTTAATCACCTTTTAAAAGCCTTATCTTTGAATATAGTCACATCCAGAAGTCCCGGGAATTAGGGTCCAACATATGGATTTGGGGAGAGACGCAATTCAATCTGTAACATTTATTCCACCTTTCAATCAAAACTTTCACTTAATTATTAATGTCTGCTGTGATCATTTTGATATTTGAAAGTCTTTTTTATTCTCTTTATATTCATTTTTATAGCATCCTGCTCGGTTTGAGCATCTCTCTGAGAACCTTAGATTGGGCTCTTTATTTCCTCTGTTATCTTTGTTTCCTCTGAGTTCATTTCATATTAAAGTTTCCCCTCGAATATCTAGGCATCTTTGGTTGCCTATCCATATTAAAGAGGTACTTATTTAAGACACTGAAAAGCTGAGTAGAAGCTCTGTGGAGACAAGTAAGACTCGATGGTGGACTCCAGCGTGGGGCTGTCTGCCAGCTTATGTTGTTGGGTCAAGGGAAAAGAGCACCTTAAGGGGACGAGAGATGAGCACAGGGGGGACAGCATGGCAGCCTTGCTTGTGACAGTCCCCCATATGACAAGGCCCTCAAGTTTTAAGGAATTCAATGACCATGAAGAAGGGTTCAACAGCAATGGTGAGAGGTGGCTTTTTCACATGGTCCAAAGAAATGAGAAGCTTCAAGTTAGCATAAAACTCATAGTTCAGCCAGAAGAAGAGGAGGGGACTTGACAAGACAGAAACAGAGAGCAGCCCTCCTGATGCAGCAAATGTTGGATGGGCAATATCATTCTGCAGACTTTTTGAGGTACTCCATGCAGGCCATCAAATGTTTACTGTTACTTTGACTCTATTCTCTGCTACCTTTGTGTAGGGAGAGAGGGAAGAAAGAACTCATTCTGTGTTGCAATTTAGTATCAAAATTCTAAATTATTGGGGGGGGAATCAATTTTTAAGAGACTATTCTAAATCAAGGCTAGTCCCCATAACATTCAGTCAGTTATAATAACATTTTGCATTTGTTAAACAGAAAATTTTCCACTTGACTGTTTAATTAATATGCTGTGTAAACATTGTTTCACTCTCTAAATCTTTATCAGAACTGTGAGGGAAACGACTTCCTCCATCCCTTGAGGGCACTTGGTGGTAAAAGCCTTGCCCAGATCAACAACCCAGAGCAAAGGATGGCTCCATTTCCTTAGAATCTCATTTTTTTCCCCTGCCACACAGAGTGAAAAATGGGCCTCAAGCATCATCTGACAGAGCAGAGCTGCCAAAATCCACCAAAAGAAAAAATCAGTAAAGAAGTCACTGCCTTCAAGTCGTTTCTCATTAAGCCTGTCTGCTGTGGAGGAAAGCGGAGGGACAGGAGGCTCATCCTAGTCCGTTCCTTCCTCAGGTCCCCTTCCTCCCTCCACCCCTCCATCTCTGTACCCCTGCACCCCGAGGTTCCTCAACCTGAAATTCCTTTAATCGGAAAAAACTTTGGTCCTATTATTAAAGTGGTAGCTGAGAATGTAAATACTCAGATTAGAAATCACATTGACTATTAATCACACAAACTTCTTGATTGGGAGGAAAGGAAAATTATGTCTTACTTGTGCTTTATTTTATTTTCCTATAAAAACCAAAAGAGGCAGGGAGAAACCTGGACAGGAAGAAGCTGGGAGCATGAGGGTACGCTTGTTCTCAAACGTCAGCCACTTCACCATTTTGCTTGGGGCCCAGCTCAGCAATGGGGGCTGGTGCTCACGCAAGGACAAAGGGGTGTGACAAACAACCACTCAGAGTTCCTCAGAATCAGGAAACCAAAAAGCCATAGATGGAAAATATTTTTACAGACTACACTTTTATTCTTTTTATTGAAAGACTGTAATAAAGTTTTTTTCTTTAAGATAAACAGCTCACCTGCCCCCATATTCTTAAAAAAATACAGAGTATGAGATTGCAAAGAACATTTTGAACTAGGATGTGGGTTGTTCTCTGCTAACTGGAGTTTTGCAAAGAGCTTTACTTCATTAAAAAGCAATTTTAAGAGAAAAGAGCCCCATTAGAATAAAGACTTTATCAAAGATAAAGCCTCCGAGAGCTTTGATTCCTGAAATCCCCATCAGAAATCATTGTTTGGAATTACTGGATCAAAAGCATTATCACCATGCCTATACCTTGTTACAGAGACTGTGGTCCCATTCTAATGCAGGCACCTACAGGTACCTGACCTTTGCCCAACTGATTTATATTACTAGGGTTTCTTCATTCTCCTACATGTGAAACTGGCAGGATTCTCAACTACAGCACGGAACGTACTCACCCTCGGATGTCTGGAAGACTGCTGAGATGGCCCAAAGGGGACCAGGAGGAGAGAGGTTGACACGTATGAGAAATTGAAAGTAACTCTTATAAAATAACTTATTCTCAGAGAAGAGAGGCCTTCACATAAAATGCTTGACTTGATAATAAAGCTTCTGTGTTGAAAGGGTGGGCAGATATTTAGGTGATACCAGCTAGTCAAATTTTCCAGTGGTCCAGGCCCCAGAGATTCCTGATGATGTCCCCAAGAAGAAAGTGGCTGAAAATACCACACAAAAAAATTAATACAAAGACAGAAAAGAAATTCTCACCATGTCAGGAAAGAAAATAAAGTGGTTTTGGTGCACTATAGAAGCCAAGTTGGTAGTGGCTCGGTGAATGGCATTGTCATTGTAAACGTCCAACCTCGATGACGGAAGGTGGAAGCTGGCAGTGGTAGCAGGGAATTTCCCAACACCTTCCCAAAGTCACCAGCAGGTTGTTGGCACTTTTGCCATTTGCTTTACCAGAATCAGCAGACCCAAGAGCAAATGGTCATGCACAGCCAAAACTGTGAAGGACATAGCAAAGTGTGCGCTCAGAACACTGCTCGTGAGCCGAGAGACACCGTCCTGGAGACTCTGCACCCCCGGGAGGAATGCAATTATGTTGTGTTCCCCTTTTGACCATCAAGCTGGGATGGCCTGCCAAAAAAGTCTTATTAGTCATAAAACGGTTCACCAGGGAAAAGGAGTTAATATTTGTTTATTACCTACAATATATTAACATTAGGTACTGTGATAAGTGTGTTAATATATACCTCCTTTAATCTTTAAAACAACTATACAGATCAGGTACTTTCATCCCCCCAGTGAAGCAACTGAGGTTCAAACTTCTTAAATTACCTGCTTAGGATCGTGTCACCAGCCAGGGCTGCACCAGGTTCACAGACCTGCTCTATCATTATATTTGCACTTGTGGAAGAAAAACATCTTCCACCATGACTGCTACCAAATGGATAACATCAGAACGTGACTGATCCACTACTATTCTACAGTAAGCATCGCGTCTGGAGTATTCTCTGTTAGCATCACAAGTTGTCATGAAATATAAACAACCCTAATTTAGGGACCCATTATGTTATTTTTACAAAAACATTTTATGTGCAGGAAGGAAAATAGACCAAAAGACATTAGTTGCCAAATCCCAGTGACAGCAGTGAATCCTCTTATCTACACCATCAGTGAAATTCTGGAAGGGATGCATTACAGTGACAGGGAATGAAATGAACTTGGCCTTGGGCCTAGTCAAGCTTCTTGTCAGTGCTCTTCATCTGAGAGCTTGTGTCCCTTGGAAACAATCTATCCCATTGCATTCAACATTCTTTGACCTGAGGTTAGTAACTCTTGTTTGAGACAAGCACCTATTTCAGTAATCCCAGGATCTACCTCTAAACTCCACGCTGCATTGATGCAGTAACACCCCTGAAGTCAAGGAAACTTTGTCTTTGTGTAATGTGTACATAGAAACAAAGTCAGAAAGTGTGAAGGGGGGGCGGTGCCTGTGGCTCAGTGGGTAGGGCACCAGCCCCATATACCAAGGGTGGCAGGCTCGAACCCAACACCAGCCAGCTAAAACAGCAATGACAACTGCAACAACAACAACAAAAAATAAAAACAGCCGGGCATTGTAGTGAGCGCCTATAGTCCCAGCTACTCGGGAGGCTGAGTCAAGAGAATCACTTAAGCCCAAGAGTTGGAGGCTGTTGTAAGCTGTTTTGCTATGGCATTCTACTCAGGATGACAAAGTAAGACTCTGTCTCAAAAAAAAAAAAAGAAAGAAAGAAAGTGTGTGTGTGTGTCTGTGTGTGTGTGTCTGTGTGTGTGTGTGTTTCCACTAGAAGAGAAGATGCAGAGGCTGAAGAAAGAAATGTTAGTCCCTTCAGTGTCTCACAGACATCCACACTGTCTCAGGCAAAGCTGACCTCCCCAGGCTGTCCCCCACCCTGCTCCTCTGCTTGGGTGTCCTGTCTCACTGAGTGGCCCCCACATCTACCCAGTTTCCCAAGCCTGAAAGCAAACATCCAAAGTGGCTTCTCCCTCCCTTTCCACTCACGTCTAGTCAATCACTAAGTCCTCTTATTCCTACCTTCTAATTATTTCTCAGTCCTTCCCTTTTACTTCACCCCCACTTATACTACCTGAATCAAAGTCACCACTATTTCTTTCCTAATTTGCACAAAAATTTCTCAGCTTTTCTCTTGCCATCATCTGCATGTCCCCATTAAACCACGCTCCAAAGTATATCAATGGGAGGCTCTTTATTTTTATTTTAAATTGCCGTAAAATATACATAACATAAAAGCACCATCTTCATCTTTTTTTTTTTTTTTTTTTTTTTTGGTAGAGACAGAGCGCCGTGGCATCACAGAGCTCACAGTAACCTCCAACTCCTGGGTTTAAGCAATTCTCTTGTCTCAGCCTCCCAAGTAGCTACAGGTGCCCACCACAATGCCCTGCTTTTTTTTTTTTCTTTTGCAGTTTGGCCTGGGCTGGGTTTGAACCCGCCACCCTTGGTATATGGGGCTGGCACCTTACTGACTTACAGGTGCTGCCCCATCTTCATCCTTTTCACATGTACATTTCAGTATCATTAAGTATGTTCACTTTATTGTGTTACCAAAACTGCCCTCTGTCCACAGAATCCTTTTCATCCTGCAAAACTAAAATTCTATGCTCATTAAACCATAGCTGCCTGTATCTCCCCTCACCCTCCCATCTCATGGAAACCATCAATCTACCTTTTGTCTCTATGAATTTTCCCACTCTAAGTACCTCATATAAAAGGACAGCACTTGTCCTGTCATGACTGGCTGATTTCACTTACCATATGTCTTCAAGAATCATCCATGTTACAGCATGTGGCAAAATTCCCATCCTTTTTAAATACTGAATATTCCATTGTTACGTACATACCACATTTCGTTTATATGTTGGTTCATTAATGGAAATTTATATTGCATTCATTGCTTTTTATTATTTGCATTTCCCTAAGACTAGTGATAAGATATCTTTTCATATACTTACCAGTCTTTTGCAAATCTGCTTTGGAGAAATGTCTGGGCAAACCCTGTTCTCATTTTTTTGTTTGATTTTTTGCTGTTGTTAAAAATAGTCTCATTTTTCTCTTCCACTATGATTTTTAATTTCCAAATATAGTCATATAAGATTTTTCCTTATAATTTAAAACCATATTTAAGGTGCATAAAAGTTAAGGACTCTTACATCTTTTTAGTACACTGTTCCTTTTATCAAAATGAAATGCCAACTTGTCTCTTCTAGTGTATTTTTCCCTGAATTTTATTATCTGTAACACTAATATTATCTAACAATACCTAATAATAGATATTTGTTGTTGCTATTACTAATTGCCTGGCATGATTTTTTTTAATCCCTGGATTTTTAAACTCTCGTGGATTTTTTTTAAGTGAGTCTCATTTCACCAGCATATACTTGGATTTTTTTTTAAATCTGATTTGAGAGATTCTCTTTTATTAATAAAATAAATACCATTTTTAAAATATCTGGTGGCAAAGATAGAAGAATGGGGCAAGGCACGGTGGCTCACACCTATAATCCTAGCACTCTGGGAGGCCAAGGTAGGTGGATTGCTTGAGTTCAAGACCAGCCTGAGCAAAGCAAGACCCCTGTCTCTACTAAAAATAGAAAAACTAGCTGGGCATTGTGGTGTGCAAGTGTAGTCCCAGTTACTCAGAAAGCTGAAACAAGGGAATTGCTTAAGCCCAAGAGTTTGAGGTTGCTGTGATGCCATGTCACTCTACCTGGGGTAACTGGGTGAGAATCTGTCTCAGAAAAAAGGATATAAGAATGGACAGAAAAGAAGGTTCTTGCTCTCACAGGGACAACTAACCTGTTCACATGTACTGTGATCACTGTTACATGTAAGTGTCCTTGCTTCTAACACATTTTCTTGTATTTTTTACTCTGCCTTCTCTTGGTTTCTATTTTTGGTTCCTCTCCTGAGTTCTTTCATGTTGACCTAGTTTCCTTTATGTGTTGCTGTTAGATGTCTTGGTAAGGACCGTTATCTACATTCTAATCTTATTCTTTTAATTATTGCCTTTAAATTTTCATGACATGTTCTTAAATACATTTTTCTGAGAATGTTTAAATTTATTCAGTATTTCTGTCTTCTTCCCCTTATTTGACAAAACCAGGTGGAAGGCAATGAGTGGAAGTGTATATAAAGGAAGATACATCAAAAATTAGTAACTGTTGGCCAGGCACGGTGGCCTGTAATCTCAACATTTTGAGAGGCCAAGGGGGAGGACTCTTTGAGCCCAGGAATTTGAGATCAGCCTAGGCAACATCATAAGACCCCGTCTCTATAAAAAATTTAAGTTAGCCAGGCAGAGCCTGTAGTTCCAACTATTGAGGGAGGATCACTTCAGCCTACAAGCTCAAGGCTGCAGTGAGCTATGATCAAACAACTGTACTCTAGCCTGAGCAACAGAGTAACACCCTGTCTCAGGAAAAAAAAAAGAAGAAGAATTAATAGTTGTGAAATCTATTATACTTAATGAGCATATTATTCTCATTACACCTTTCTGGTGCACCTTTCTGGCTCTTTTTGTATGTGCTTAAAATTTTCCAATAAAAATAGGTTAAAATATTGAATGAATATACAATGAAGTTTTGGAGAAAGAAAAAAAAAGAAAACTTGAAATAGATGTAGCCCACATATGATTCACGTGGTGTCAAATCCAAATGCTAGTTGAAAAGTTTAGGGTTGGGGTCTCTGTTGATACAATATACTGCTTATAGTTGAATGTGCTCTGGATTTGGGAAAAAATTGTTTTAATTATCAGAATAATCTAGGAACATTTGTTGTTCCACTGGAAACAATCTGACACACAACCCTTATAATTTCAATTTGAAATTTATGACTGATATTTGATTTGAGATTTTAATCTAAAAATACTAAATCCTTTGACTTGTTTCTGAAAGGCATTTGAAACCTGAGGACCTAATTTGCTAGAGTTGTAAGTTGTTTTATTACATATACAAGAGTTGCTTAAGATCTTGGAGAGATAATACCACAAAAGACATTTGAAGTGCTTGATAAAATCAATCTACTTCTCTTTTTCCTTAATGTTAAGGGAATTCAACTTACTAAATTTTTAATAGGATCAAGTATTTAATTAACCTATAATCAAAAACAAGCAGAGGTGATGATATATCTAGAAAAACCTCAAAGACTCCATCCAGAGACTCCTGGAATTTAATAAATAAATTTAGCAGTTTCAGGTTATAAAATTAACATACACAAAGCATTAGCATTCCTGTACACCAATAAGAGTCAAGGTGAGAGTCAAATCAAAGAGTCAATACCATTCACAATAGCTAAAAACCAAGAAAATAAAATACCTAGGATTATACTTAACCAAGAAGGTAAAAGATCTCTATAAAGAGAACTATGAGACATTAAGGAAAGAAATTACAGACAACACAAAGAAATGCTCATGGACCAGTAGAATCAACATTGTTAAAATGTCCATACTACCCAAAGTAATTTACAGATTCAGTGCAATCCCCATCAAAATACCAATAGTATATTTCATAAACCTCAAGAAAAGAATTCTATGCTTTATTTGGAACCAGAAAAGAGCCCAAATAGCCAAAAGCGATCTTAAGCAAAAAGAACAAATCTGGAGACATCACGTTACAATGCTTCAAACTATACTACAAGGCTATAGTAATCCAAACAGCATGGTATTGGCCACAAAAATATAGACATAGACGAGTGGGACAGAGCAGAGAATCCAGATATAAAACCATCCACATACAGCCATCAATCTTTGACAAAGCAGACAATATGCAGTTGGGAAAAGAAGCCCTATTCAACAAATGATGCTGGGAAAATAGATAGCCATGTGTAGAAAATTGAAACCAGATCCATACCTCTCACCACCCACAAAAATTAATTCAGGAAGTATAAAAGACTTTAATTTAAAGCATGAAAACATAAGAATGCCTGAAAAAATATTAGAGAAACTCTTCTAGATACCTGTCTAGGCAAAGAATTTGTGAAGAAGACCCCAATGGTAATCACAGCAATAACAAAAATAAATAGGTGGGGCTTGATTAAATTACAAGGCTTCTACACAACTAAGATAACAATGAACAGACTAAATAGACAACCTACAGAATGGGAGGAAATATTCACAAGCTACACATCTAATAAATGTATAATAACCAGAATCTACAAAGAACTCAAGCAAATCAGCAAGAAAAACACAACCCATTAAAAAGTGGACAAAAGACATGAACAGAAGCTTTTTAATAGACGATAAAAAAATGGCCAATAAACACGAGGGAAGTACTCAACATCAGTAATCAGAAGGGAAGTGCAAATTAAAACCAAAATAAGTAATCACCTTTCTCCAATGAGAATAGCTTTTATTTAAAAGTCTGAAAACAATGGATTCTGGTGTGGATGCAGAGAGAAAGGAATGCTTATACACCATTGATGGAACTGCAAATTAGTGCAACCTCTACAGAAAACAGTATGGAAATTCTTCTAAGAGCTAAACATAAAACCTACCCAAAGAAAAAGAAGTCATTTTATCAAAAAGACACCTGCGTGGGAATGTTTGTTGCAGCACAATTCCCAATTGCAAAGATGTGACATCAACCCAAGTGCCCACCAAGTCATGAGTGGATTAATAAAATGTGGTATATGGATACTATGGAATTGTGCCATGAAAAAAAATAATAAATTAAGGCCTTTGCAACAATTTGAATGAAAGTGGAAACCATTTTCCTAAATGAAGTATCTAAAAAGTGGAAAAACTAACACCATATTTACTTGCTGTTAAAAATTGGAACTAAAATATAAGTAAATAAATAAATAACAAAAATTGGAACTAAACTGATAAGCAGACATTCGCAAAGAGAGAAATAAACTCAGTGGAAATCAAATAGCAAGGAAGGTGAAGGAGGGGGTAAGCAAAAACCTACCTAACGAGTAGAATGAACTATTTTAGCTATTGTTAATCTGGGTGACGGGCACACTTATAACCGTCACTCAAACATAACAAAGTCAATACATGTAAGCAAAAATATTTGTGCCCCTAAAACATTTTGATATTTTAAAAAGAGAAGAAATGTTTTAATGTTACAGAACATGAAAAGTTCCTAGATAGTGATTTCGGTTTTCACATTGCAACTAACATTGAAGAAAGTGTTACTTGTCAAAGGTTGGTGTAGTATTGAAGAAGAATATCTATCATTATCTAAAAAGCTAGTATTATTTGTGTATGAACAGATTTTCTTTATAGACATAAGAAATTAAAACAACTAAAACAACATAGTTCAATAGATTAAAAGGAGAATATAGGAAAATCAAGCTGACTTCTATTTATTCAAACATCAAAAAGATTTGTGGAAAGGAATAGGAAAAAAAAAAAAGAAAAGAAAATAGTGACTAATTCTCACATAAATAGGATTTAATTTTGACCAAAGTACATTATATCAGTGTACTTCAATGTGCTGGTTTCACATACAATCTGAACTATTTTCATCAAACTGATTAACATAGCCTTCATGGCATTTTCTCGGTTATTGTATGAAGACATTTGTATTCTGCATTTAGTAAGGTTCGCCTGTACCCTTTTAAGATGCACCATAGGTATGGCCACACCAATTACCCTCCCAACACCCTAACCTCACCCCTCCCCTGCCCTCCTTGCCCCTTTCCCCATATTCTTGTGCTATAACTGGGTTATAGCCTTCATATGAAAGCTATAAATTAGCTTCATAGTAGGGCTCAGTACGTTGGATACTGTTTCTTCCATTCTTGAGATACTTTGCTAAGAAGAATATGTTCCACCTCCATCCATGTAAAAACACAAAAGAGGTAAAGTCTCCATCTTTCTTTACAGCTGCGTATATTCCATGGTATACATGTACCACAATTTATTAATCCATTCATGGATTGATGGGCACTTGGGTTTCTTCCATGACTTATAATTATGAATTGGGCAGCAGTGAACATTCTGGTACAGATGTCTTTGTTATAATGTGATTTTTGGTCTTCTGTGTATATACCTAGTAACGGAATTATAGGATCCAATGGCAGGTCAATTTTTAGATCTCTAACTATTCTCCAAAAATCCTTCCAAAAGGAACATATTAGTGTGCATTCCCACCAGCAGTGTAGAGAGGTTCCCTTTTCTCCACATCCACGCCAATATCTCTGGTTCTGGGATTTTGTTATGTGGACTAATCTTACTAGAGTTAGGTGATATCTCAAAGTAGTTTTGATTTGCATTTCTGTGATGATTAAGGATAAGCATTTTTTCATGTGTCTGTAGGCCGTGAGCCTGTTTTCTTTAGAGAAGTCTGTCTTCAAGTCTTTTGCCCATCCTGAGATGGGGGTCACTTGTTCTTTTCTTGCTAATATGTTTGAGTTCTCTGTGGATTCTGGTTATTAAACCTTTGTCGGAGGTATAACCTGCAAATATTTTCTCCCATTCTGAGGGCAGTAAATATAGCAAGCAATACTTACTATGTTCATAGCTGTACAGAAGCTTTTTAGTTTGATCAGTTCCCAGTAGTGTATCTTTGACACTGCTTCAATTGCCTGGGGAGTCCTCCGCATAAAATATTCACCCAAGTCGATTCCTTCAAAAGTTTTCCCTGCACTTTCTTCTAGAATTTTTATAGTTTCATGTCTTAAGTTTAAATCTTTGATCCAGTGAGAGTCTATCTTAAATAATGGTGAGAAGTGTCGGTCCAGTTTCAGCTTTTTACTGGTTGCTAGCCAGTTCACCCAGCACCATTTGTTAAATAGGGAGTCTTTTCCCCACTGAATGTTTTTAATTGGCTTGTCAAAGATCAAGGAACGGTAAGTAGCTGGATTCATCTCTTGGTTCTCTATTCTGTTCCAAACATCTACCTCTCTGTTTTTGTGCCAGTACCATGCTGTTTTGTTCACTATCAATTTATAGTACAGTCTCAGGTCTGATAGCGTGATTCCTCCCGCTTTGTTTTTATTTCTGAGTAATGTTTTGGCTATTCAAGTTTTTTTCTGATTCCATATAAAACGAATTATTATTTTTTTGAGATCTTTAAAATATGACAATGGAGCTTTGATAGGAATTGCATTAAAACTATATATTGCTTTGGGTAGTATAGACATTTTAACAATGTTGATTCTTCTTAGCCATGAGCATGGTATGTTTTTCCATGTGTTAACATTTTCAGCTATTTCTTTTCTTAAAGTTTCATAGTTCTCTTTATAGAGATCTTTCACATCCTTTGTTAGGTAAACTCCCAAATATTTCATCTTCTTTGGTAAAATGGGATAGGGTCCTTGACTGTTTTTTCAGCTTGGCTATTGTTGGTATATATAAAGGCTACAAATTATTGGGTGTTGATTTTGTAGCCTGAGACATTGCTGTATTCCTTATCACTTCTAAAAGTTTTGTAGAATCCCTGGTGTTTTCCAGATATAGAATCATATCATCTGCAAAGAATGAAGGTTTGATCTCTTTTGACCCTATGTGGATACTCTTGATCACCTTTTGCTCCCTAATTGCAATGGCAAAAACTTCCATTACAATGTTGAAGAGCCCAGGAGATAATGGGCAACCTAGCCTGTTTCCTGATCTAAGTGGAAATGATTTCAATTTAACTGCATTCAATACGATATTGGCTGTGGGTTTACTGTAGATGGCCTCTATTAGTTTAAGAAATGTCCCTTCTATACCAATTTTTTTAAGTGTTCTGATCATGAAGGGATGCTGGATATTATCAAAAGCTTTTTCTGCATCAATTGAGAGAATCATATGGTCTTTATTTTTTAATTTATTTATGTGCTCAATTAAATTTAGGGATTTACATATATTGAACTAGCCTTGAGATCCTGGGATAAAGCCCACTTGGTCATGGTGTATAATTTGTTTGATGTGTTGTTGGATTCTGTTTGTTAGGATCTTGTTGAATATTTTTGCATCAGTATTCATTAGTGATTTTGGTCTATAATTTTCTTTTCTTATTGGGTCTTTCCCTGGTTTAGGGATCAAGGTGATGTTTGCTTCATAGAATGTGTTGGGTAGTATTCCTTCTTTTTCTATATTTTGGAAGAGGTTTAGTGATATAGGTACTAGTTTTTCTTTAAACATTTGGTAGAATTCTGACGTGAAGCCATCTGGTCCCAGGCTTTTCTTTTTAGGGAGATTTTTTATGCTTGATACTATTTTAGAACTTGATATCAGCCTGTTCAAAATTTCCACTACATTCAGGCTAAGTATTGGTAGGTGGCATGCTTCTGAATATTGGTCAATTTCCTTCAGATTTTCATATTTCTGAGAGTAAAGTTTCTTGTAGTATTCATTGAAGATTTTTTGGATTTCTGAGGGGTCTGTTGTTATTTCATCTTTACCATTTCTGATTGAAGAAATTAGAGATTTTACTCTTTTTTTCCTGGTTAAGTTAGCCAAAGGTTCATCTATTTTATTGACCTTTTCAGAAAACCAACTTTTTGATTTATTGATCTGTTGTATAATTCTTTTGTTTTCAATTTCATTTAATTCTGCCCTGATTTTGGTTATTTCTTCTCTTCTACTTGGTTTGGGGTTGGAATGTTCTTCCTTCTCCAATTGCTTAAGATGTTACATTAAGTTGTTAACTTCCTCTCTTTCCGTTTTCTTGAGGAAGGCTTGCACTGCTATAAATTTCCCTCTTAGGACTGCCTTTGCAGTATCTCAGAGGTTCTGATAATTCATGTCTTCATTGTCATTTTGTTCCAAAAATTTGGTAATTTCCTTCTTAATCTAATCTATGACCCATATATCCTTCAGCGTAAGATTATTTAGCTTCCATGTTTTTGTATGAATATGCAGATTCCTGTTGTTTTTGAGTTCAACTTTTATTCCATGATGGTCAGAGAAGATGCAAGGAATAATTTCTATTCTTTTAAATTTGTTGAGCTTACACTTGTGACCTAGGATGTGATCAATTTTGGAGTATGTTCCGTGGGCGGTGCATTCTGATCGGGTGATAAATATTAATAATTGAAATCTCATAATATTGAGTATTACTTTTAACAAAATTTTCATATTTGACCGTCCTTATCTTTCCTTATTTTGCTTGGTTTAAAGCCTATTGTATCTGCGAATAAGATTGCAACCCCTCCTTTTTTCTGCCTTTCATTTGCCTGGAATATAGATGACCATCCCTTCACCTTAAGTCTATATTTATCTTTTAAGGTAAGATGTGATTCTTGTATGTATCTGGCCTGAGTTTTTGTATCCTATGCAGTCAGTCAACCTATACCTCTTTAGAGGACAATTTAAACCATTCATATTAATTGAAAATGATGATAAATCTTTAGAAAGTCCATTGGATATTTTTAATCCTTTCATCACTGTGGAAGTTGGAATTTGATAAAAAGTTTGTGGGTGAGTTTACTTTTGTGGTGGAGGATTACACTGGTCATTACGGGGAATAGGTCTGAGAATATCCTGGAGAGCTGATTTAGTTATAGCAAATTTCTTTGATATGTAGATGTCATTAAAGTATTTAATTTCTCCATCATAAATGAAACTCAGTTTAAATGGGTACAGGATCCTGGGTTGAATGTTCTTTTGTTTTAGGAGATTAAAAGTCAATGACCATTCTCTTCTAACTTGAAAGATTTGATCAGAGAGATCTTCAGTTATACTAATATTCTTCCCCTTGTAGGTAATGGATTTCTTGCATCTGCCTGCTTTCAGAATTTTCTCCTTCATAAGTACTTTAGTGAAGTTAATTATGATGATTCTGGGAATGTCTTATTCGAGTTGAGTCGTGCTGGGGTTCTGAAACTGTTTACTATCTGAATTTCAGAATCTCTTGGCATGTCTGGAAAGTTCTCTTTCATAAGAAAGAATCTCTGTGCCTTGTAATGCCCCTTCATCATTTTCAGGTATCCCTATAAGGTGAATATTAGTTTTCTTCTAGATATCCCAGAGCTGTCTGAGAGAATGATCCTTTTTTGCCTTCCATTTCTCTTCCTCTTTGAAAGTTTGCAAGCGTTCGATAGCTTTGTCTTCAATGTCAGAAATCCTTTCTTGTACTTGCTCCATTTTGTTACTGAGAGATTCTACTATATTTCTCAGATCTTTGAGGGCTGCAACTTCTTGTCTCAATGTGTCAAAATCTTTAGTCATTTTGTCTTTGACTTGAATTCTCAAGACATCTTTTGGGTCATCTTTTGAATTACTGGTTGAAATTCTAATTCCATCTTTTCCTCCATTCTGCTGATCTTATTTGCTATCCAGATTCTGAATTCGATTTCTGACATCTCAGCCATTTGCCTATGCAAAGGATCTAGTGCTGTGTCTGCCTTGTCATTCCTTGGAGGAGTTGGACTACTCTGATTATTCATATTGCCAGAGTTTTTCCATGATTCTGCCCCATGATTGTTTTTCACCATTGTGTCTGGCCATCCTCAGACTTGGGAAGGTGTCTCTCTAAGATTAGACCCTGTCGAGACCACTCTATTGTTGCTGGAAGTTTGTAGTGAGTGACCCTGTGTAGCTCTTCTGGGCCTGCCCCAGCCAGGGAGTTCTGGCTGCAGGAGCAGCTCTGCAGTGTGACACCCCTGGATCTAGCAGTAGGGTGGGGAATGGTGCACACAGTTTGGTTAGTGCCAGGCATGGGGCTGTGTGTTCACTGGGGGAGTTCCTGGCTGAGGGCAGGCCTACAAAGGCCTGAAAGTCACCAGGGTGTCCCTGGCACAGGGTGGGCCTGCAGAGGCCCTACAGGCTCAGGGTGCGAAGGTGCATGGTTGCCGGGGGAGTTCCTAGCCGGGGGTGGGCTTGTGGGGGCCTGGCAGTCGCCAGCAGGTTCCCGGGCAGAAGGCGGACCTGCGGAGCCATGCAGCCGCGCAGTCGCCAGCAGATTCCCTGGCCGGAGGGAGGGAGGCTCACCACGACCCCCTCCCTGGAGTCTTTTCCCAGTGGGGCACTTGTTCCAGGAGGCAGGGGTGGGGGTGCTGCTCAAGGACATCTTCCCTCAGTCTCAGCGGGGGTTAGACTTCTGGTTCGTCAGGTAAGGGGGGAAGGGTGTACTGTAAGATCAGAATGGTGGGGAAAACTTTAGTTCAGTTTTTCTGCTAGCAGGAGAGTGTTCAGAGTCACACCAGGGTGCTCTAGGGAAGCACACCCCACTTCCCATAGCACTCTTCCGTGAGGTGAGACAAGAGGTCCACAGTTCACTGCTTGTCTGTAGAAAACCCGCATTAGCAAATGAGGAGAAAAATGACAGGAAACAGAAAAGCAAGAAACCCACAGCTTTCATGGAGGAGAGGACGGACACTTTTCCTTGCAGATGAATTTTGTACCTGAAGCTTGTTTTCTTGGAGTCGCAACTTGTCTCAGCAGAGGTGACCTGCAGTCATCACTTCTATCTCTTGGATAGCTCCCAGTATTCAGCTTAATTGCACAGTTTCTGGAGGTTATTTTTCCTTTTGGACAAGAGCCTCTTTTGGAAGCTGCTTCCAGGCAGCCATCTTGCTCTGCCCCCCAATTCAACTTGTTAATATGTTGTTTAGGATATTGCATCCTCATTTATAAGTGAAATATGTTTGTAATTTCTCTTTATAATAATACATTTTTTCCCCTTTTAATATCAGGTTTATCCAGATAAAGTAGAATGATTTTGAAGTATTTCTTCTTTTTCTATTGTCTATAAGATTTAGCGATTAAGAAGGCAGCAGGAGCCAAGATGGCGGTCTGTAGCCAGCTTTCTGCAGAGGCTCCTGTCCAGAAGGAGAGTTAAATGACAGAAATTTAGCAAGAAAGCCAATGGTTTGGATCTGAGCCAAAATAGAAGGTCAAAGAATGCACATCAACCCTGCTGGAGCAACCTGCGACCCCAAGGACACAAACAAAAGGTATATAGCACATTGCCAAGCGGACAGAAGTCCCCTCCGCCATGAGAATGGCTCGCAGTATACTCCATACCTCCATACAAATAAGCGAGCAGAGTTCAGATGTTCCCCCACTCTACCCGATGGGAGAGACCCTCTAAAAACCAGACCTCCTTCCCTACTAGGGTGCCATGGCACTCTCCTGCGAGGCATAAAACTATAAAACTGTATATATTCTTTACCTGCAAGTATGAACTCCTGGCACTCCCCTCCACTCTCACCCTGAGGTCTGGAGGCCTGTCCCCCACAGAGTCCAGATTCTTAGACATGTTCTCAAGGGTTGTGAATGGGGCAAGGACTATTGCTGATCTGTGCTGATTTTCTGGCTGGGGAGTGGTGAGAGGAAAGTGAGCCGAGAGGTGGCGGACCTGGAGAGGTGGTTCCCTGAGGCACAGAGCAGCAGCCACAGCTGCAGGAACAATGGCAGTGGGGCTCGCACCCCTGGGGATGTTTTGAGGAGACACTCATAGTCTCTCTGGGTGGCCAAGGGAAGCCAGGCAGCTTCTCCAGTGGCAGCCACTGCAGACTGGACCGGCAACCAAAGCTCAGGCCCCAGGAGTGAAGGGTATGCCTGAGGCAGTACAGACCGGGGCAGCACGCAAGGATTAGAATACACGTAGAGATAGCTGATTCCCAGTGCAGAGACTGCTTAACTCAGCTTCAAAGACACCTGGCCCTCAGGGGATGAAAACTGAGACAAAGGGTTGGAACTCACAGACTTAGACCCATTTGCAGCCCAACATCTGATCCACAGCAGAAAGAAAAAAATTCTGCAAACTTGTTCTATTCTATCAGCAACATCATTCAGGGACAGGGCTGGAACTGAGTGAATCGCCCCAGCCCCTATCAAGTACCCAGGTTGTCAGGCCTCACCTCCCCCTGCTAAACAGTGACAGAGAGTGGCAGACTGGCTGAGGAACCACAGACCTCCTTGTCACCCAGGCAGATGCAAACCTCTGGAGCATCTTGTCATTGGAGGAAACTGGATCATAGTCCTGAAGGGTTACCAGTGACTGGGTGACAGAGGGGCAAGGTGTGGAAGGAGGCATCAACCTTCCCAGATAATCTACATGCTGGGGGGGAGGGGGGCCACCTGAGCTCACAGAGCACCAGGGCGAGTTACACTAGACATTCCAGCAGACCCCTGCTATCTAGTTGCCAGAGACTTTTCAATTCTTCCATATGAGGCCCATGATAGCTGGGACAATTGATTGGGACCTCTTCAACTGGGCCAATCACTGGAGGACTTTCCAAAGTGGTACCCTGGGTGTGTGGTAGTGGGAAAGTTTGATTTTCCTTTTCCAATTGTTGCCTGTGGGAGGTGTGGTGAATTAACTGCTAGTATTTCTCTAGAGCTCAGACTTCAATCCAGAGTAACAGATTCTCTAGGGTAAGACAGAGACCAACTGAAAATAAGACAGTGCCACTTAACCCCACCACATCAAGAAGGTCCCCAGTTTCACAAGCAGTAGCACTGTATGGGTCTTTGGGAAAACTCTAGGGAAAAAGGTATAGACACCAGTCCCAGCTTTCAGGCAAAAGACTGGTCAATCACTACTCCTAGAATCCTCAACCAACTTGTCCTTATCTACTCATCCAGCCAAACAGTGCAAAATAATCATGGGGCAGAATAGGCAGAAAAGCTCTGGAAACATGAAATACCAGAATAGATCAACCCCCCCACACCCAAGGAAAAATTTGGCATATGCAAATGATGATCCAATGCATAAATAGATGGCTGAGATGTCAGAAATCAAATTCAGAATTTGGATTGTAAACAAGATTGATAAAATACAGGAAAAGTTAGATTTAGAAATTCAGGGTACATTTCAAAAATTGTCTCTAGTAGTCAAGGAATTCAAAGACAAAATGACCAAAAATTTTGACACATTGAGACAAGAAGTTGCAGCCCTCAAATATCTGAGAAACACAGTAAAATCCCTCAGCAACAGAATGGAGCAAGCAGAAGAAAGGATTTCTGACATGGAAGACAGAGCTTTCAAACGCTCCCAAAACTACAAAGAGGAAGAGAAATGGAAGGCAAAAACAGATCATTCTCTCAGACAGCTCTGGGATAACTCAAAGAAAGCCAATATTCACCTTATAGGGATACCTGAAAATGATGAAGTGGCATCACAAGGCACAGACTCTCTTCTTTAGGAGATTATGAAAGAGAACTTTCCAGACATGCCAAGAGATTCTGAAATTCAGATAGCAGACAGTTTCAGAACCCCAGCACGACTCAACCCAAATAAGACATCCCCCAGACACATCATAATTAACTTCACCAAAGTTAATATACAGGAGAAAATTTTGAAAGCAGGCAGACGCAAGAAATCTATTCCCTACAAGGGGAAGAATAGAAGAATAACTGAAGATCTCTCTGATTAAACCTTTCAAGCTAGAAGAGAATGGTCATCGATTTTTAATCTCCTAAAACAAAATAACTTTCAACCCAGGATCCTGTATCCAGCTAAACTGAGTTTCATTCATGATGGAGAAATTAAATACTTTAATGACATCCACATGTCGAAGAAATTTGCTATAACTAAACCAGCTCTCCAGGATATTTTCAGACCTATTCCCCGTAGTGACCAGCATAATCCTCCAAGGCAAAAGTAAACTCACCCACAAACTTTTTATCAAATTTCAACTTCCACAGTGATTAAAAGATTAAAAGGGTCCACTAGACTTTCTAAAGACTTATCAATATTTTCAATTAATGTGAGTGGTTTAAATTGTCCTCTAAAGAGGCATAGGTTGGCAGACTGGATACAAAAACTCAGGCCAGCTATCTACTGAATACAAGAATCTGATCTTACCTTAAAAGATAAGTATAGACTCAAGGTGAAGAGATGGTCATCTATATTCCAGGCAAATGGAAAACAGAAAAAGCAGGTGTTGCAATCTTGTTTGTAGATACAATAGGCTTTAAACCAACCAAAGTAAGGGAGGATAAAGACAGACATTTCATATTTGTTAAAGGTAATACTCAATATGATGAAATTTCAATTATTAATATTTGTCACCCAACCAGAATGCACCTCAATTTGTAAGGAAAACTCTCATAGACAGGAGTAACTTGACTTCCTCCAGCTCCATAGTAGTCAGAGATTTTAATACTCCTTTAGCAGTGTTGGATAGATCCTCCAATGAGAAGCTAAGTACAGAAATTTTAGATTTAAACTTAACCATTCAACATCTGAATTTAACAGATAACAGATACAGAACATTTCATCCTAATAAAATTGAATACACATTCTTCTCATCAGCCCATGGAACATACTCCAAAATTGATCATATCTTAGGCCACAAGTCTAACCTCAGCAAATTTAAAAGATTAGAAATTATTCCTTGCATCTTCTCGGACCACCATGGAATAAAAGTTGAACTCAGTAACAACAGGAATATGCATACTCAAACTAAAACATGCAAGCTAAATAACCTTATGCTGAACAATAGATGAGTCATAGACGAGATTAAGAAGGAAATCACCAAATTTTTGGAACAAAACGACAATGAAGACACGAATTATCAGAATCTCTGGGACACTGCAAAGGCAGTCCTAAGAGGGAAATTTATAGCACTGCAAGCCTTCCTCAAGAGAATGGAAAGAGAGGAAGTAAACAACTTACTGGAACACCTCAAGCAACTGGAAAAGGAAGAACATTCCAACCCCAAACCCAGCAGAAGAAAAGAAATAACCAAAATCAGGGCAGAATTAAATGAAATTGAAAACAAAAGAATTATACAACAAGGTGGTGCCTGTGGTTCAAGGAGTAGGGCACCGGCCCCATGTACTGGAGGTGGCGGGTTCAAACTGGGCCCTTGCCAAAAACTGCAAAAAAAAAACAAAAAAAGAATTATACAACAGATCAATAAATCAAAAAGTTGGTTCTTTGAAAAGGTCAATAAAATAGCTAAACCTTTGGCTAACCTAATCAAGAAAAAAAAAAAGTAAAATCTCTAATTTCATCAATCAGAAATGGTAAAGACGAAATAACAACAGACCCCTCAGAAATTCAAAAAATCCTTAACAAATATTACAAGAAACTTTACTCTCAGAAATATGAAAATCTAAAAGAAATTGACCAATACTTGGAAGCACAGCACCCTCTTGGACTTAGCCAGAATGAAGTGGAAATGTTGAACAGGCTGATATCAAGTTCTGAAATAGCATCAACTATACAAAATCTCCCTAAAAAGAAAAGCCTGGGACCAGATGGCTTCACATCAAAATTCTACCAAACTTTTAAAGAAGAATTAGTACCTCTATTACTCAACCTTTTCCAAAATATAGAAAAAGATGGAATACTACCCAACACATTCTATGAAGTGAATATCACCTTGATCCCTAAACCAGGAATAGAAACAAGAAAAGAAAACTACACACCAATATCACTGATGAATATTGATGCAAAAATATTCAATAAGATCCTAACAAACATAATCCAGCAACACATCAAACAAATTATACACCACGACCAAATGGCTTTATCCCAGGATCTCAAGACTGGTTCAATATATGTAAATCCCTAAATGCAATTCAGCACATAAACAAATTAAAAAATAAAGACCATATGATTCTCTCAATTGATTCAGAAACAGCTTTTGATAATATCCAGTATCCCTTTATGATCAGAACATTTGAGAAAATTGGTATAGAAGGGACATTTCTTAAACTAATAGAGGCCATTTACAACAAACCCACAGCCAATATCGTATTGAACGGAGTTAAATTGAAATCATTTTCACTTAGATCAGGAACTAGGCAAGGTTGCCCATTGTCTCCATTGCTCTTCAACATTGTAATGCAAGTTTCAGCCATTGCAATTAGGGAAGAAAAGGTGATCAAGGGTATCCACATAGGCTCAGAAAAGATTAAACTTTCACTCTTTGCAGATGACATGTTTGTATATCTGGAAAACACCAGGGATTCTACTATGAAACTTTTAGAAGTGATCAAGGAATATAGCAATGTCTCAGGCTACAAAATCAACACTCATAAATCTGTAACCTTAATATATACCAATAATAGTCAAGACAAAAAAATAGTCAAGAACTCTATCCCTTTCACAATAGTACCAAAGAAGATGAAATATTTGAGAGTTTTTCCAACAAAGGATGTGAAATATCTTTATAAAGAGAACTGTGAAACTCAAGAAAAGAAACAGCTGAACATGTCAACAAATGGAAAAACATACCATGCTCATGTTTGGGAAGAATCAACATTGTTAAAGTGTCCATACTACCCAAAGCAATATACAATTTTAATGCAATTCCTATTAAAGCTCCATTGTCATATTTTAAAGACCTTGAAAAAATAATACTTCAGAAATCAGAAAAACTTCAAATAGACAAGACATTACTCAGAAATAAAAACAAAGCAGGAGGAATCACGCTACCAGACCTGAGACTGTACTATAAATCAATAGTAATCAAAACAGCATGGTACTGGCACAAAAACAGAGAGATAGATGTATGGAACAGAATAGAGAACCAAGAGATGAATCCAGCTACTTACTGTTACTTGATCTTTGACAAGCCAATTAAAAACATTCAGTGGGGAAAAGATTCCCTATTTAACAAATGGTGCTGGGTGAACTGGCTGGCTACCTGTAGAAGACTGAAAATGGACCACCTTTCACCATTGACTAAGATAGACTCTCACTGGATCAAAGATTTAAACTTAAGACATGAAACTATAAAAATACTAGAAGAAAGTGCAGGGAAAACTCTTGAAGGAATCAGCCTGGGTGAATTTTTTATAAGGAGGACTCCCCAGGCAATTGAAGCA
>CAUYON010016714.1:0-21305 GCA_963573935.1 Arctocebus calabarensis
GGAAGGAAGGAAGGAAGGAAGGAAGGAAGGAAGGAAGGAAGGAAGGAAGGAAGGAAGGAAAGAAAGAAAGAAAGAAAGAAAGAAAGAAAGAAAGAAAGAAAGAAAGAAAGAAAGAAAGAAAGAAAGAAAGAAGGAAAGAAAAATGAAAAGAAAAGGAAAGAAAGTAAAAGGAAAAGAAAAAGAAAGTAGGTACTGAAGGGACATTTCTTAAACTGATAGAAGTCATGTACAGCAAACCCACTGCCAATATCATATTAAATGTAGTTAAACAGAAATCATTTCTACTCAGATCAGGAACATGGCAAGGTTTCCCATTGTCTCTGCTATTTAACATTGCAATGGAAGCCTTAGCCATTGAAATCAGGCAAGAAAAAGTGATCAAGTATATATATACATGTGTGGTCAGAGGAGATCAAACATACACTCTGCGCAGATAATATGACTATTATCTGGAAAACACTAGGGGTTCAAATACAAAACTCTAAGAAGTGATCAAGGAATATAGCAGCATCTCAGATTATAAAATCAATGATCACAAATCTGTAATCTTTATATACATTAACTATACTCAAGCTGAAAGACCAATCAAGGACTCTATTCCTTTTACAATAGAGCCAAAATAGATGAAATATTTGAGAGTTTACCTAAAGAAATGATGTGAAAGATTTCTATAAAGAAAACTATGAAACTCTAAGAAAAGAAATAGGTGAAGACATTAACAAATGGAAAAACATACCATGCTCATGGCTTAGAAGAATCAACACTGTCAAAATGTCCATGCTACCCAAAGCAATATACAATTTTAATGCAATCCCTGATATAGCACTACTGTCATACATTAAAGATTGCAAAAAAGTAAAAATTCATCTTATACAGAAACACAAAAAACCTCAAATGGCCAAGAAATTACTCAGTAATAAAAACAAATCAGGAAGAACCATGCTACCAGACCTCAGACTATAAATTGAAAGTGATCAAACACCATGGTACTGGCACAAAAACAGAGAGGTAGATGTATAGAACAAAATAGAGAACCAAGAGATGAAGCCAGTTACTTACTATTATTTCAATAATCCAATTACAAATATCCAGTGGGGAAATGAGTCCTTAAATAACAAATGGTGCTCTGTCAACTGGCTGGTGAAGTGTAGAAGACTGAAACTGGATCCACATATTCACTATTAATTAAGATATACTCTCAGTGGATTAAAGATTTAAATTTAAGTCATGACACTATAAAAATGCTAGAAGAAAGTACAGGGGAGACAATTGAGGAAATCGGCCTGAGCGAATAGTTTATAAGAAGAAAACCCTGGGCTATTGAAGCAACACCAAAAATACCTCACTGGGATCTTATCAACCTAAAAAGCTTCTGTGCAGTCAAGAACACAGTAAGTAAAGCAAGCAGACACCCCTCAGAATTGGAGAAGATATTTGAAGATTATGCCTTCCACAAAGGTTTAATAACAGCAATCCACAGAGAACTCAAATGTCTTAGCAAGAAAAGAACAAGTGATCCCATGTCAGTATAGGCAAGGAACTTGAAGAGAAACTTCTCTAAAGAAGACTGGTGCATGGCCTCCATACACGTGGAAAAATGCTCTTTATTCTTTATCATCAGAGAAATGCAAATCAAATAATCCACTTTGCGATGTCATCTAACGCCAATAAAATTAGTCCACATCACAAAATCCCAAAAACATAGAGTTTGGCGTGGATTTGGAAAAAAAGGGGAACACCTCTGCACTGCTGATGAGAATGCAAACTAATATGTTCCTTTTGAAAAGATGTTTGGAGATCACCTACGAATCTAAAAATAGACCCACCATATGATCATTCAATTCCTCTATTAGGTATACATGTGCAGAGTACCATAATTAACGTTATAAAAAATATATTTGCACCAGAATGTTTATTGCAGCCCAATTCACAATTGCTAAGTCATATAAGAAACTCAAGTGTCCATCAACTCATGAATGTATTAATAAAACGTGGTAAATGGACATCATGAAATATTATGCAGCCTTAAAAAAGATGGAGATTTTACCTCTTTTATATTTTCATGGATGGTGCTGGAACATGCTCTCTGGAGTAGCTAGAACTAAAGGCAAGGGACACAGCAATTGACTACCTTTTCTATTTCAGTAGAAACTGAGTAGGAAATCAGGAGTGAGGGTGTCTTGCTGTTGTTCGGCTTTATCTCCAACATGTGAGCCCAAGGGATCAGCAAGATCAGCCCATCTTGGTCTCCCATAGCACCCAAATATTTTAGTCTTCCTTGGGAAAAGTCATTTAACTATAATCAAGAAATGAAGTCATTAGGGGCTTTGAGCCATGTCCAATCCTTAGGTCCCAGTGATGCATACTGATTGCATCAGGACTGTTTTGAATATTCATGGTGGTAGATGTCACCAAAAGTATGCACTGATGTTGTTTTTGCTATTCAGATTTCTTTACTGATTGTGTATTGAACCTGTGGCCCAGCAAAACCCTTATACGCCTATGTGGCCAAGAAGCCAAAAGTGTGTACACACCTGGCAAGGATGTCAGGAATGTTGGAATTTTCTAATTAGGCTGATATTTCCCATGATCATCATAAATAACTGCAGGTGTTGAATACAGTACTAGACACACAGATTAATCAATCAGGTTTTGAGAGAAGAACTTCAGTGAGACACTTACTGTCTCAAATAAGCCTATTATAGACAAAGAGGTAAAACATCATGAAAAGTACAGGTGAGAATTGTGTGACATACCTGTCAGGTCTGTGAAATCACTGTTGGACCTTTGGGTTCAGGTTATTTCTTGTTAACATCCCAGGACAGCACTAGGTACAGACTACACTCTTCCACTTGCTTACCAATCCATGATTGGAAAAGGAAAGGAAGGGTTGTTTCACTCCCTTCATCAAGATATGAACTTTATGAAGCAGGAATTTAGTTTTCAGAACATAACCCCACTATGTGTAACAGTTTGAACCCAACAACAAACCCAGATAGCCACTACACGTGCTTAGCAGGAATAAGGTTAAGCTTAAAGATGGTAACCCATGCAACACTCATTGTGATGTCATCCACAGTGACCATGCAGTGACTTCATCCTGTAATACCCTGAATCCAAGCTTCAGGTCAAAGATACTAAGTGGCCTTTTTCTGCTCACTTCAAATGGTGTCCCTCAAGTGTTTGAACCAGGATAGTTCTTAGCCCTCCATCTACAGACAGAGAAGTGATCTTCCATTTGTGCCTTATTGATTCTATTAATGGTTGGGATTCCTGGAACGAGGTTCATACAACAGTTGAAATTTTGTACAATAATGTGACTCAAGCTAGATGACAGCTGGCAAAATTGCATGGAGTAACATAAGTAGGATGGAATTTGTTTTCCTTTTTTTCATTGAGACAGAATTTCACTTTGTTATCCTCAGCAGAGTGCCATGGCATAACACAACAACCTACAACTACTGTGCATAGGCAATAGGGAATAGGTTTACTTGAAGACAACAATTGAATATTGCTGGGAACTATGGTCCCAAGGCACTCAACTGAGTGCAACAAAATGAGACTCTGTCTCAATACATAAATGGAGAAAGCCATTTGTAGGGAAATTACCCTTCATTTTTACTTGTAACCATGGATCTAGAGTTGAAATTTTACCCCTAGATTATCTGTCAACTAGAGAGGTTATCCTGTAATAGGGAAATTGTGTTCCTGAAGCCTGTATTAGTCAAGCCTTTGGATTTAAAGTACCTCTAACACTTTGATATCCTAGATTCTTGTAGTCACTCTAAACTGTCCACATAGTGAATTCCTGACTCCAGCCAGGCTTTTCATGTCATCCTAAAATATCTGGAGTACATACTCCACCCCTTTTCTTTGGTTCCTTCAATCTGAACCAATATTTCCTTGCCAAAATCAGTCAGAACCCAGGGAACAGACATCTCTGGACAAACCCTACCCATCAGATTGAGTGGTAATATCCTAATGAAACGATTCCAAATCCATTTTTCTTGCCTAATTTTCTCCCCCCCCCAGGGGCCACAATAAATATCCATTTTTATGCAATCCCCTATTCCATCTGCCTAGAGACCTCTATTTGTACTTACCTCTTGTAAAGTGTGTCTAGCACATTTTTTACCTTCTTTCTTTAATTATTTTTCATGAGACAGACCCTCACTCTGTTGCCCAGGCCAGAGTATGTAATGGCATCAGCCTAGTACAAAGCAAAATCCAACTCTTGTGTTGAAGGGATACAACTGCCTCAGCCTCTGGAGTAGTGGGAACTAAAGACAAGGGCCACTAAGCTTGACTACATGTTCTATTTCAGTAGAAATACGATGGGATACTGGGGCAGATGGTGTCTTTCTCTTGTTCATCCTTGTCTCCAACATGTGAGCTTATGGGCTGAGCTCACCTTGGCCTCCTGGAGAATCAAAATATTGTAGTTTTGCATGGCAAAATCATTGAACTGTACTTAAGAAATGACCTTATCAGGGGCTTTGAGGAGTGTCCAATCCTCAGGCCCTCATGACATATAGGGATTAGGTTAGGACTCATTTCCATATCAGTGGTGGCAGATATCACCACAATTAGCCATGGATCTCTTTTTTGCTAATCAGGTTTCATTACTGACTGTGTATTCAATGTGTGACCCCCCAAAATTCTTCTACTTCCTATGTGGCCAAGAAGCCAAAATTTGGACACACCTGGCATAGATGTCATGAATGTTGGAACATTCCAGATAGGCTGATATTTTCCATGATCATTGTAAATAACTGCAGGTATGGAGTGCACTACCGGACACATTGCCTAACCATATTTTGAGGGAGGAACTTCAGTGAGATCCCTACCATCCCAAACAAACCTATTCTATAGAAAGAAGTAAAACATAACAAAAATTATAGGTGAGAATTTTGTGACATAACTGTCAGTTCTGTGAAAATTACTGTATCATATTTGGGCTCAGGTTCTAGGTCTATAACATCCCAGGGCAGCACTAGGTATAAACCACACTCTTCCACTTGCTTAAAATCAATGACTTGAAAAGAAAAGAAAGGTTGTTGCTATCCTTTGTCCACAGATACAAACAAAACTTTAGGAAGCAGGAATTGAATGTGGAGAAAAGAACAACACTCTTTTGTTACACATGGAACCCAATTACAAACCTGGACAGGCACTGCACATGCTTAGCAAGAATAAGGTTAAGAATAAACATGGTAACCCAGGAAAACACCCATTGTGATGTCATTCTCAGTGATCATGTACTGACTTCATCCTGTAATGTCCTGGGATCCAGGCTTATGGTCAGAAATACTAAGTTGCATTTTATGCTCACTTTAGCTTGTGTCCCTCAAGTGTTTGAACCAGGACTCTTCTTAGCCATCCATCCACAGAAAGAGAAGTGATGTTCCACTTCTGCCTTATTGATTCTATTGACAATTGAGATTCCTGGCACTAGGCTGACACAACTGTTGACATTTTATATAGCAGTGTGACTCAAGCTGCGTCATTGCTGACAAAACTGCATGTAGTTACTTACATAGAATGCTACTTCTTTTTTCTTTGAGGCAGAGTTTAACTTTGTCTTTCTCAGTAAAGTGCTGTGGCATCACGGGTCACAGCAACCTCCACCTTTCTTTCTTAGGTTATTCTTTTGCCTCAACCTCCTGAGTAGCTGTAACCATAGGCTCCTGCCGCAACACCAGGTTATATTTTGGTGCAGTTTGGTGGGGACCAGGTTTGAACTCACCGTTCTCCTTTTATGTGACAGGCGCCCTAGCCACTGAACAATAGGCACAACCTTGGTTCACTATTTCAAGTACTTCTTTGACACCTAATCCAAAGCATCCATTTGAGTGAAGCATAGAAATTTACGATGCCTGGCTACAACCTCCATTTGGCCGTAGCTTCACTGGTCTTAAGGATGTCTCATTTCCTTGAACAATCAAGGTAATTCTGGCCTCGATAGATGATGAAAATGTTTGTTGGTTGGTTTGTCGATTTGTCTATCCATGGCTGTGTGTAGGGGTATTTTGGAAATATGGTTTCCCTATGTGGTCCAGGCTAGTCTTTTGTGGCCCCATCTTAGATGATAGCAACTTAAAACTCCACTATTCAGGCAAAACTCCTGCCTGAGACCCCCATGTGCCTATGAATACTTGTGCCTGTCACAATGCCTAGATAATTTTTCAATTTTTCTTAGAGAAAGTGTGTGACACTTACTCTCTCCATTCTCAGTACCACCCCACTCAAGAAGTCTACTCATCTCAGGCTGCTAGAGTGCTAGGATTACAGGTGTGAGCCATAAAGTTTGCACGTATTCACTTTCTTTATTTCCTTCCCTCCCCCTTCCCTTCAGGTTTCCTCACTTTATCCTTCTTCCCTCTAATTATGTCTCTCTCATTGGCTGGCTCTCTCCATTCTTTCTTTATTTAATTCCTTTCTTTCCTATCCCTCTCCCTCTACTCCTTAAAGGAACCTTCTCTAATAAGAAACAAACAATATATACAAGTGATCCCTAAATGTGTAGTCTTGAACCCTATACTTGAAATCAGTCAATTGTGGAATATGTGAACTATAAATGAATAAAGTTGTTAGATTTTAATCTACAGACTCTTGTCTATGAGGGAAACAGAGAAAAACCTTGACCAAAACATAAGCATGGATGAGCACCATAGCTGACTCTCATAATCACAGCAATTTCAGAGGCCAAGTCAGAAAGATTCATAGAAAATAAGGGGTTTCAGACTAGAATGAACAATTGATTAAGACCCCACATTTCCTAAATATAATTGAAAAACTTTCTCATTCATGGTGGCATGGGTGTGTACTCTCAGCTGCTGAGAAGCATAAACTCAAGAGAATTACTTGAGGTTGCTGCTTACATTTCTTTGAGCTATGATGGTACCAATGTATTTTTCTTGGGCAAGGGGGGAAACAAAGTATCCGATCTATAAGAGAGATACAGTATAGGTGCAGGAAATATCTGCTAGCATATAAAATATTTTATATATGTATCCCAAATGGGATTTATTACAAAGATTGCCAGTCCAGCTCAATATGGGAAAATCAACTAATAGAACACACAACCTTAACAGAATCAATAAGAAAAACCACACGGTCACCTCAGGAGACAAAAAAAGGCTCTTTTTTTTTTGCCCCCCACAGTTTTTGGCTGGGAACGGGTTTGAACCCACCACCTCCGGCACATAGGGCCGGCACCCTACTCCTTTGAGCCACAGGAACCACCCCAAAGTAAAGGCTTTTTACAGAAGCAACATATCTTCTTGATAAAAACTTTTAAAAATCTTAGATGAGAAGGGAACATCTTCAGAACTACTAATGGGATTTACAGATGATTGGAGACATATAAGGTGCTATATTTACACAATGAAATATTTTTGACAATCAAAAGGAATGAAGTACATATTTATATTACAATAGTAATGAACCTTAAAATCATTATAATAAGGGAACAAGGCCAGTTATAAAAGAACACACAGAGGATGACTGAACTCAGAAGAAAACAACAAGACATGAATTAGTCCAGGAAGTTTGATGCCCCCTTCCCCACTATAAAGTGTAGAGAATAAATGTCTTAACACAATAAGTGAGAAAATGCGGTAAAGGTTATGTTAACCAGTTTGATGAAAACAGTTCAAATGGTATATAAAACCAGCACATTGTACCCCATAATTGCACTTATGTACACATCTATGATTTAATATAAAAATCTATTAAAAAGAAATGAAAAACAAGAAGACAGGGCCAATTGTCTGCTAGGAGTAGGGGGCAGGTGTTTGAAGGTGGAGTGTAAGATGAAAGTGACATAATGTTCTATGTGATGGAGAAGACAATGTTCTATAATTAGATTGTTATGATAGCTGTACAATTTTATGTCTATACTAAGAAACACAGAATTGTATGCTTGCAAAGGGCGAACTACTTATTTCTATAAAGCTACTTCAGAATTTTTTTCCAAAACGTGAGGTACTCAAAAATCTCACAGCATAAGACCTGAGAGACACTCAACCCTAACTCCCTGCTCACACACAGGCTACCATGAATTGACATGGAAGGCACATCGTTCTGTCCTACTGAAGTTGTCACATTCTTTGCCCTTGACACAGAGTCTGCCACTTCCCCTGGGTAGACTGCTGTGACATAATTATGCCTAACAGCAATCTTAAACTCCTGGGATCAACAGATTTTTTTTTTGAGGTTTTTGGCCAGGGCCCATGTTAGAACCTTCCACCTCTGGTATATGAGGCTGGCGCCCTATTCCTTTGAGCCACAGGTGCTTCCAAGGGCTCAACAGATATAATTGCCTCAGCCTCCTGAGCATCTGGGAGTCCAGATTCCCTGCCACAGGTACCATTTAATTTGGACCACCTGCTTCTGCCTCCCATAGTGCTAGGATTGCAGGTGTGAGCTACCACTCCAGAACTTGAAGTTGGGATATGTTTCAAACTCTGGTTTGTGGCCAGCAGTGTTGCTTCATGCCTGTCATCTTGGCACTTTGAGAGGCCCAGTCAGTTAGATTGTAAGAGCTTCTGAATTGGTGACCAGTCTGAGAACTAGTGAGATGCCAATCTCTGAAGAATAAAAAACTGCCTGATGTTATGCAGGTTCCATGTGTCCCAGCTTAGGGAATAGGTTCATTTTTTTTGACCACACGTGAAGATTGCTGCCAGTTAAGTTACCAGGGCACTCTCCTGAGGGCAACAAAATGAGATTCTGTTTCAATTCATAAATGGAAAAAAACACTAGTTGTGATTTTACTCCTCATTTTTATTTTTTGTCACATTTATAATATTGAAATTTTACCCCTAGATTAGAAGTCAACTAGATAAATTATTCTGTCATAGGGAAATTGTACTCCTAAAACCTGTATTAGACAAGACTTTGGATTTCATGTAACTGTGACCATTTGATATTCTAAATTCTCATAGTCACTGGAAACTGAACACACAATGAATTCTTGACTCTAGTCAGGCTTCTTATATGCACACTACAAAATCCAGACTACTCCCTCCATCTCTTCTGTTGGGGTCATTCAATCTGGGCCAATATTCCCTTTACCAAATCAGTCAGATTCCAGGGCCCAGACATCTCTGGAAAACCTCTACCCATAAAATCAACTGGAAATATCCTAATGAACCAGTCCTAAACCCACAGGTCCTGAGTCATTGATCCTCCCCACAGAAGTCTCAATGAATCTCCTCCTTTATGTAGTCCCCTATTCCATGTGCCTACTGACCTCTCTCCCACTTTTGCTCTTGCAAACTGTACCTAGAATTTTTTTTCTTTCTTTCTATCTTTTATTATCTTTCATGAGACAGAATATCACTCTATTGCCTTGGCTAGAGTGCTGTGGACTCAGCCTAGAAAACAGTGACATCCAACACTTTGATTTAAGGGATCCTCTTGCTAAAGGCTCTGTAGTAGCTTGAACTACATGAAAGTGCCACAG
Organism: Arctocebus calabarensis; assembly: GCA_963573935.1. Lineage (NCBI taxonomy): Eukaryota > Metazoa > Chordata > Mammalia > Primates > Lorisidae > Arctocebus > Arctocebus calabarensis. The sequence continues at coordinate 9,470 of CAUYON010016714.1, forward strand.
GGCTTGGCTACCTTTTCAATTTCAGTAGCAACTTTGTAGGAGATCAGAGCTGAGGGTGTTTTTGGTTACACAGTCTGTCTCCAATACCTGAGCTCAGGGGTTCAGCTCACCTTGGCCACCCAGAACAATAAACATTGTAGTCATGCATCCCAATAGTCATTGAGCTCTACTTAAGAAATGACCTTGTCTGGGGCTTTTAGAAGTTTGAAATCTTCAGGCCCCGGTGATAATGTCAGGACTGTTTAGCATATCCGTGTTGGCAGATACCACAACCATTATTCATACATCTCTTTTTTGCTTATTGGATTTCATTAATGTCTGTGTATTGAATGTGTGGGCCAACATAAGTCTTCTCCTTCCTGCATGCCTAAGAAGCCAAAAGTTTTGATTTAATCAGCAAGGAGGTCAGGAATGTTGGAAATGTTCAGATAGGCTGATATTTCTCATGATCATCATAAATAACTGCAGATACACAGTACACTAGTGGACACATTGCCTAACCAGATGTCGAAAGAGGACCTTCAGTGTGACACCTACCTTCCCAAACAAGGCTATTCTAGACAAAATAATAAAACATGACAAAAAGTAAAGGGTGAGATCACACTTGAGGTGCATCTTTGAAGGGTCAGGAGAAAACTACTAAATGCAGAACACAAATGTTTTCACATAGTAAATGAGAAAATCTCACGAATGCTATGTCAAACAGGTGGATGAAAATATCTCATATTGTATATGAAGCCTGCACACTGTACTCCATGATTGAACTAATGTACACAGCTATGATTCAATAAAAAAAAAAAAAAAGTAAAACTGAGAGTTGTGTGACATACCTGACAGGTCTGAGGAAGCCCTGCCAAATCATTGGGCTTAGGTTCATGCTCTACAACATCCCAGGGCAGAACTAGTTGTAAACCATGTATTTCATTTGCTTAAAAATCTATGAATTTAAAAAGTAAATGAAGGATTGTTGAATACCTTGACTAGAGACAAAAAAAATCTTTAGGGAGCAGGAATTAAGTGCAGAGAAAAGAACTCCACTCATTTGTAACAGTTTGAACCCAAAAACCTACCGAAGGAGCCACTACACATACATAGCAGAAATAAATTTACGCCTGAAAAATGGTAACCCATGGCAACACCCATTGTGATGTCATCTGTGGTAACTATGTAGTGACTCCAACCTCTATTGTCCTTGGATCCAGGCTTCTGGTCAAAGATACTAAATGGCCTTTTCTGCTCAGTTCAGCTGGTGTTCCTCAAGTGTTTGAACCATGACACTTCTTAGCCCTCCATCGACAGACAGAGAAGTGATGTACCATTTGTGCCTTATTTATTCTATTTATGTTTGAGGTTCCTAGCAGTAGGCTGAGACAACATGAGACAATAGTTCACACTTTTTCCCTTTTTTAAAATTTTATAATGGTTGTGTACATAAATGTAATCATATAGTACAATGTGTTGGTTTTATATACAATCTGAAATATTTTCATCGAACTGGTTGACATAGCATTCACGGCATTTTCGTAGTTATTGTGTAGGGACATTTATATTCCACATTTAGTAAGTTTCACCTGTACCCTTCTAAGATGCATCATAAATGTGGACACATCCATTAATCATTACTCTCCCTCCATCCATCCTCCCCCTTCCCCTCCCCTCCCTTGTCCCTTTCTGCAATTCTTGTGTTGTAATTGAGTTATAGCTTTCATATGAGAGTTACAAATTAGTTTCGTAGTGGGGCTGAGTACATTGGATACTTTTTCTTCCAAACTTGAGACATTTTGCTAAGAAGAATGTTTTCCAGCTCCATACATGTAAACATGAAAGAGGTAAAGTCCCCATCTTTCTTTAAGGCTGCATAATATGTCCCATCCGCTATCATGCTCCACCTCCAATAGTTCACATTTTGAACAGCACTATGAATCAATCTGCATCACAGCTGACAAAACTGCATAGAGTCATTAAGGAAGACACTATTTTGTGTGTGTGTGTGTGTGACAGAGCCTCAAGATTTCACCCTGGGTAGAGTGCCACGACATAACACCTCACATCAATCTACAAATCCTGGTCTCAAGCAATTATCCTCCCTCCACCTCCCAAGTAGATGGGACTACTGGTGCCCACCACAATTCCTGGCTCTTTTTTTGTTGCAGTTTGACCAGGGCTGGGTTCAAACCAAATAACCTCCTTGTATGGGGCCCCCGCCCTAACCATTCAGCCACAGGAATAGAAGTCCTTGAAATACCTTGATTGTTCAAAGAAATGAAACATGCTTAAGACCTCCATTGACAATTACCCCAAAACATTCATTTCAGGCAAGCTTATATTTGACAACTACCCTAAAACATTCATTTCAGGCAAGCTTACAAATATCCTATCCTCGGATTCCATGCTCAATTTGGTCATAATTTCAGAGGTCATAAACATGTTTAATTTGCTTGAACTATCAAGGTAATTCTGGTCTTTTAGATGATTAAAATGTTTGTTTGTTGGTTTGCTAGTTTGTTGCATGTGGATGTGTGTATGGGTATTTTTGAAATACAATTTCCATATTTGGCCCAGGCTAGTCTGTCATAGCCTCAGCCTAGATCATAACAACCTCAAACTCCAGGATTCAGGTAATTCTCCTGCCTGAGACAGTGATGTGGCTAGAACCGCAGATGCCTTTTGCAATGTCTAGATAATTTTTCACTTTTTAGTAGACATAGGGTTTAACTCTTGCTCAGTTCATTCTCACCACCCCCCCTGTACAAGAACTCCACTCATGTCAGACTGCCTGAGGGCTAGGATTATAGGTGTGAGCTACCAAGTTTGGTCATTTTCTCTTTCTTTGTTTATTTCTCTCCCTCCTTTAACCCCTCCCTGACTTTATCCTTACTTCTTCCAAATCTCTCTGTCTCATTCACTTGCTCTCCATTCTTTTATTTCCTTCTTCACTTTCTTTCATTTATCTCTCTCTTCTACAACTTAAGGGAAATTTCCGTAGTAACAAATAAGCTATACAAATGATTCCTAAATGTGTAGTCTTAGACTCTATATTTAAAATGGGTGAATTGTGTGGTGTGTGAATTATATCTGAATAGAATGGTTGTTTTTTAATCCATGGGCTTTTATCTATGAGTAAAATAGAGGAAAACATTCACCAAATCAGAAGCATGGATAAACTCCATAGTTCACACTTATGATCCCAGAAATTTCAGAGGCTGAGGGAGAAAGAACACTGGAAGCTAAGGGGTTTCAGACCATACTGAGTAACATAGTGAGACCCAACTTGTGCAGGAAATGAGTGCATGATTTCTCCAGCAGTGTAGTCATGGGCTTGTACTCTATGCTACTGAGAAGGATAAAGTCTGTCAGATGACTTATGGTCAGCACCTTGCATTTTCCTCAGCCATGATGGTACCAATGTATTTTTTTTTCTTTTGTGTAGAGACAGAGTCATGTGAATCACATTCAGTCGAGTGCCCTGGCATCACAAAGCTCACAGAAACCTACAATTCTTGGGCTTAGGCAATTCTCTTGCTTCAGACTCTCAGGGAGCTGAGACTACAGGTCCCTGCCACAATCCTTGGCTATATTTATATTGCAGTTTGGCTAGGGCCAGGTTTGAACCCATCACTTTCATTGTATGGGTCTGACTCCCCACGCACTGAGCAACAGGAGCCACACAACCAATGTATTTTTCTGGGGTAAAGGGGTAAATGCAGTGACAAATCTATGAGATATACTGTATAGGTGCAGGAAAAGTCCATTAGCATATAAAATATTTTCTACATTTTTATCCCAAATTTGATATATTACCTGGATTGCTAGTCTATCTCAACATGGGTAAATCAACTAATACAACACACTACATTAATAGAATTGATAAGAAAAACCACATGGTGACCTCATCAGACAGAGCGAAGAGTTTTGACAGAAGCAACATACCTTATTGATAAAATCTTTTAAAAATCTTTGTTGAGAAGGGAACATCTTCAGGACTACTAATGTGATTTATACATGATTAGATACATACAACGTGATATTCACACATGGAATATTTTAAAACAATGAAAAGGAGTCAAGCGCAAATCTATGTTACAACAGGAATGAACTTTAAAATCTTTATGATAAGGGAAAACGAGAGGAGGAGGCAAGAAGGCTGCCTGGAACCAGCTTTCCACAGAGGCTCCTATCCAGAACAAGAGTTAAAGGACAGAAGTTTAGCAAGTAAACTGATGGTTTGGAGATGAGTCAAGAGAGAAAGTTGAAGAGCACACATCTCCCCTGCTAAGGTGAACTGCAACCCCAAGGAATCAATCAACAGATACAAAATAAATTCCCAAGTGGATCAGGTCCCAATCCCAATGAGAAAGATTCACAGTATACTTTCTACAAACAAGTTAGCAATGTTAAGATCTCTTCCTATTTTATCCCCCGAGAGAGAACCACTACAAACTGGAATTCCCTTCTTAGAGAGGACACACGAGTGTGCCATGGTATTCTCTCACTAAGCATAAAACTAAACATAGACTCTACCCACAATTCTGAACTCCCAGAAATCCACTCCACTCCCACCCAAGTTCTTGAAGCCTGTCCCCAATGGAGTCCATGCCCATAGGCATTTTTTTGAGAGGTGTGGATGGAGCTTGGGCTGTTCCAGGCCTGTGCTGGTTCTGTGGCATGGGTGTGGATTGGGGATGGTGGAGCGAGGGAGCCATACAGGACAGGTAGAAGTGGTTCCCCATGTCACAGTGCAGCAGTGGCAGTGGCAAGACCAATAGGGACTCACAACCCTATGGATAATTTGGAGACACACTTCCCTCTTCTCTTAGCAACCAGAGGGAGCTGGTCCTCTACTCTGATGGAAGTCACTGGCACAAAAGATCTGGGATAGAAACACAGGCCTCATGAGTAGAGGATATGCACAGAGGTGGCATGTTCCAAAGGCAGAGGGGAGTCAGAATTGCAGCCTTTGTGAGCCCAAAATGCAACTGGCTCCCAGGGGAGCATAGTGAGGACAAAAGCAAGCATGTCATCAGAATCAGCCCAGGGAGGGGCAGAAAATGAGAGCCATCTGTAAGCTCTGACCATGCCTGCCCCAACATAGAGTGCAGCAGAATGTGAGATGCCAGTCCTGTGAGAATTGGCTCAGTGGCAGCAGCACAGAGTGGAGCTGAGTCACAGTTTCAGTGAAATCGAACAGTGCCTGGCCCACAGGGGAGTATAGCTGGAACAGAAATGACAATTCTATAGAATATAAGTGGCAACAACATCAATCTGGGGCAAGGATGGAACTGAGTGAAACTCCCCAACTTCCATTAAGCAACCAAAGTTGTCAGTCTTCGGCTCCCCCTGAAAGCTGGTGGCAGAGGGTGGCAGCATGGCTGTAAAGACATAGATTTCCCTGTGACTCAGGCAGTTGCAAACCCTTGCAGCATCTGCTCATTGTAGGAAACAGGGTCACAGTCCTGTGGCATTACCAGTGACTGGGTGTGACAGACGTGCAACTTGAGGAAGGAAGCATCAAACTTTCCAGAATAATTCATTTACTGTGTAGGCCCTTCAGACTCCACAGAGCACTGGAATAATTTATACTCCTGGCAGCAAATGCCTTCTATCATTTTGCTGTTGACCTTTTGAACTCTCCAATTTGAGATTGTATACTGACTTGGACAATTGATTTGGAACTCTTTACCTGGGCCAATCAACAGAAGATTATCCAAGGTTGTACTTTGGTTGTGTTGTTGTGGGAAGGTTTGATTTTCCTTTTCCAGTTGTTACCCATGGTGGTGGGTTGTCTTAGTTGTTGGTATTTCTCCACAGCTGAGAATATAACCAAGAGTTGCTGATTCACTAAGATTGGACAGAGACAAAATGAAAACAAGACAGAGTCACTTAGTCCCACCACACAAAGCAGGTACCCAGTGTCTCAGGCAGTAGTACTGCACAGATCCTTTGAAAAACTGTAGGTGAAAATCTGTAGTCACCAGTTCTACCTCTTGGGCTAATGGGGGGTTAATCACTACTTCAGGAGCCCCCAACCCAATTTCACCTTATCTGGTCATCTAGCCAAAGGGTGAGAAATAATCATGGGATGGAATCAGTGGAAAAACTCTTGCAACATGAATCATGAGAGTAGATCACCTCCCCTAAGGAACAACAAGGTGGACACATAAGTATATCCTATTAATAAACAAATGGCTGAAATGTCAGAAATCAAATTCTGAATTTGGATGGCACATATGATTAATAGAATGGAGTCAAATTTGGAATTAGAAATTCAAGGACCATCTCAAAAGTTGACTCAAGAATTTATTGAATTCAAATAAAAAAATCACCAAAGATTTTGACACACTGAGGCAAGAACTCATAGCCCCAGAGATCTGAGAAATACAGTAGAATTCCTCAGTAACAGAATGTACCAAGCAGGAGAAATGATTTCTGACATCGAAGATAAAGCTTTTGAATGCTCCCAAACACTAAAAAAGGAAGAGAAGTGGAGAGAAAAAATGGATCATTCTCTCATAGAGCACTGGGTCAATTCAAAGAAATCTAATATTCACCTTATGGACATTCCTGAAGCCAACAATGTTGCTTCAAAAATCCCAGATGTTCTACTATAAGAGATAATCCTGGAGAACTTCTAAAACATGGCAATAAATTTGGAAATCCAGATAGTAGACAAGTTCAGAACCCCAGCACAACTGATTTGGAATAAAAATTCCCCCAGGCATGTCATAATTAACTTCAATAAAGTTAATATGAAGGAGAAAATTCTGCAAGCAGCCAGACGTAAGAAAATCATACTTACAAGGAGTGGAATATTAAAATGAAAACAGATCTCTCTGCTGAAAATTTTCAAGCTAGAAGAGGGTGTCCATTGACCTTTAACCTCCTAAAACAAAATAACTTTCAACCCAGGATCCTGTATCCAGCTAAACTGAAACTGAGTTTTGTTTATGATGGAGAAATTAAATACTTTAATGACATTCACACGATGAAGAAATTTGCCATAACTATACCAGCTCTCCATGATATTCTCAGACCTATCCTCCTTGAACACCACCACAATCCTCTATCACCAAATTAAACCCACTCAGAAACTTTTGATCAAATTCCAACTTCAACAGTGGGGAATGAATTAAAAATTTCCACTGAATATTTGAAAATATCAAAGCAAAACATAATACTCGACATGTCAATATTCTCAATTAATTTGAATGGCTTAAATTTTCCACTGAAGAGACACAGGTTGCCTGACTGAATCCAAAAACTTAGGCCAGATATCTGCTGTGTACAAGAATCTCCTCTTGCCTTAAAAGATAAATAAAGACCCAGGCTTAAGGGATGGTCATCTGTAATTCTGGCAAATGGCAATCAGAAAAAAGTAGATGTTGCAATTTTATTCACAGATACAATAGGCTTTAATCCAACAAAAGTAAGGAAAAATAAGAATGGGCACTTCATATTTCGTAAGCATAACGTTAACTCAACATGGTAAGATTTCAATTATTAACATTTATTTTCCCAACCAGAATGCATCTCAATTTATAAGACAGACTCTAACAGACATGAGCAACTTAATTTCCTCCAGCACAATAAGAGTTGTAGAATTGAAAACCCCTTTGGCAGTGTTGGACAGATCTTCCTATAAGAAACCAAGCAAAGGACAGAGCCTGTGGCTCAGTGTGTATAGCGCTGGCCCCATATAACGAGGGCGGTGGTTTCAAACATGGCGCTGTCCAAATTGCAACAACAAGAACAAAAATAGCCAGGCGTTGTTGCAGGTGCCTGTTGTCTCAGCTACTTGGGAGGCTAAAGCAAGATAATCACCAAAGCCCATGAGTTGGAGGAGGTCACTGTGAGCTGTGTGATGTCAAGGCACTCTACAAAGTGTGATAAAATGAGAATATGTCTATAAAAAAAAAAAAAAAAAAAAGAAGGAAGAAAGAAAGAAAAAGAATAGGAAAAAATAAACTAAGCAAAGAATATGTACAGAATGGACATTTCTTAAACTGATAGAGGCCATCCATGGCAAACCCATTGCCAATATCATATAGAATGAAGTTAAATTGAAATGATTGAAATCATTTCCACTCCGATCAGGAACAAGGTAATGTTGCCTGATGTCTGCACTGATTTTTAAAATTGTAATGGAACGCTAAGTCATTGCAATCAGGCAAGAAACAGTGATCAAGTGTATATATACAGGGTCAGATGAGATCAAGTATGTGCTCTTCACAGATGATAAGATTATATATCTGGATCAACCCCAGGATTCAACTACAAAACTCTTAGAAGTGATCTTGAATACAATAGCATTTCAGGTTACAAAATTAATACTCACAAATCTGTGCCCTTTATGTACACCAACAAGAGTCAACCGTAAAAAAAGAGTCAAGGGCAGTATTCCTTTCACAGTAGTGTTAAAGAAGATGAAATATTTGGGAAAAAAAATATTTCACTTGGCTACTTGGCTCTCATCACTTACTACTTTCCTCCTTAGTGGCTGTACTCTGGACACACAGGGTTACTTTCATTCTTTCTCTGTTGTCCTTCCTTTTTCACATCTCAGAGAAGTCTGTTATACTCCATTTTTCACCCCTCAATGATGCATTCCTAACCTCAGCAGATGACAAATGACATACATTGATTTGGAGATAGTAGAAGAACTGACTTAGGTGTGTGAGAACTGCATTCAAAATTTTTTTTTTCATATAGTCGAAAGGAACTATTTTCCAATAAACATTTTGCAAGCCCAAAAGAGTAGCTTTTATTTAGTACAGAACAAAGATGCTTTCCAAGATTACAAAGACATAGGTCCTCCTCAATTGCCTATGCAAATGAAAGACACAAAATTGCTGAGTTCTAATTTCAGTCTACACTTTCTAAGTTCTGATTCGACAACACAGGTCACAGTCAATTGGCAGGTTCAGGCAAGAGTAAGGCCGAGCAGACAGTTATGAAAGTCCTGAAATTAAGAATGTGGGGATTTTTTTTCCTGGGAATGCAAAGTAAGTGTGTAACCAGTATTTAGCAAATGGCCAATTAGCTCTATTTTCAATTTATGCAAAGTTAGCCACTCAGGACCCATCTTGAAGGATCTGTTTTTTGAATGTTCACATAGGATACATATTATTGCAGTTAGGGTCCATACAGATAATCCACCATAAACTTTTCTCAAGGTGATTAATGTGTGGCTGGGTACGGTGGCTCACTCCTCTAATTCTAAAACTCTGGGATGCCAAGGCAGAATTGCTAGAGTTCACAAGGTTGAGACCAGCCTGAGAAAAACAAAGCCCCATCTCTAAAACTAGCCAGGTGTTGTGGCAAGCACTTGTAGTTCTCGCTACTGGGGAGCCTGAGGAAGGAGAAACACTCAATCCTAAGATTCTGAGGTTACTTTGAGGTACAATGCCACAGCACTCTATCAAAGGTGGCAAACTGAGACTTTGTCTCAAAACAAAACAAAAAAACAAAACAAAACAAATCTTCTACATGACAGACTTTCCTTCGCCAAGATATGTAGAATATGACTTGGCTACTTGCACCTGCAGTTCTTGGGTTGGATGGCATTTGGTGTTTCCGCTCCTTGAATTTTTGTCTGTAAAGAAGCACATGGGCACAGAAACTGCACTTGATATTAGCCAAAAGGTGAAGAGGTGATTGTTTACAGAGTAACTGTACAGCAAAAAGCTGAAAGGGAGATTGTGAATTTATTCACATGTTTGTACATATGACTAAATGCCAGGATTCATTCTAAAATATGTTGTGTGGTTATGGATAACAGTGCAATATCATTCTATCAGCAATGGATTGAAAAGTCCAAAAGCCTTTCATTTGTTTGGTGGGGGTGGGACATAGTCTCACCCTGTTGCCCAGGCTAGAAAGTCAGTGCATTCATAGGCTAGAGTACTGCTTAACTCACAGCAACCTCAAATTCCTGGGCATAAGCTCCTTCTGCCTCAGCCTTTTGAGTAACAGGGACTACTGGTGCCTGCCAGGACACCAGGCTAATTTTTCCTTTTTATTTTTGTGAAGTCATTTGTACATAGATTATACATACATTTATGCCATTATGGGATTCAAAGTGTTGATTATTTGTACAAGTTGGAGTGCTTACATGCTACTAATGAACATAGCTTTCACCTCATTAACCCAATTACAGCATTAAGACATTTGTGTTCTACACCAGATAGATCCAACTTGTACTTGCAATATGTTCCATAGTTGTGCTTCCCCTACTAACCCTCCCTCTGCCAACCCACCCCCTTCCCTTTCCCTCTCCCTCCACTGCCCTCCTTCATCCTAGGCTATAGTTGTGTTTCATTTTTCATATACAAGTGTGAGTGATTATAGATTGGTTTCACAGTAGTACTGAGTACATTGGATTTTTTTTTCATTCCTGAGATACTTTACTAAGACGAATATTTTCCGGCTCCATCCATGTAAACAAAAAAGAGGTAAAGTTTCCATCTATTTTTAATGCTGCACAGTATTCCATGGTATACATATGCCACAATTTATAAATCCATTCATGGGTCGATGGGCACTTAGGCTTCTTCCATGACTTGGCAATTATAAATTGAGCTGCAATTAATAATCTGGTGCAAATATCTTTATTGTCAAGTGCTTTTTGGTCCTTTGGATATACACCTAGAAGAAGAATTGCAGAATCAAACGGTAGGTCTACATTTAGATCCCTGAATGTTCTCCAACTTTTCTTCCAAAAGGAACGTACTAGTTTACATTCCCACCAACAGTGCAGAAGAGTTTCCTTTTCTGCACATCTAAGCCAACATCTGTAGTTTTGGGATTTTGTGATGTGGGCTACTCTTACTGGAGTTAGATGGTATGTCAGAGTAGTTTTGGTTTGCATTTCGCTGATGATTAAAGATGATGAGCATTTTTTCATGTGTCTGTAAACCATGCACCTGTCTTCTTCAGAGAAGCTTCTGTTCATGTCTCTTGCCTACAATAAAATGGAATCACTTGTTTTTTTTCTTAGTAATAAGTTTGAGTTCTCTGTGGATTCTGGTTATTAGACCTTTGTCAGAAATATGACTTGCGAAAATCCTCTCCCATTATGAGGGCTGTCTATTTTCTTTACTTAGTCTGTTCTTGGCAGTGCAGAACTTTTTAAATTTGATCAGATCCCAGCAGTATATTTTGGATATTCCTTCAATTGCGTGGGGTTTCCTTCTCATAAATCATTCTCCCAGGCCAATTCTTTCAAGCGTTTCTCCTGCATTCTTTCTAAGAATTTTTATAGTTTCATGTCTTAAGTTTAAGTCCTTTAACCAGTGAAAGTCAGTATTTGTTAGAGGAGAAAGGTGTGAATATAGTTTCAGTGTTTTACAAGTCATCAGCCAGTTTACCCAGCACCATTTATTGGATAGGGAATCTTTCCCTCAGTTTATAGTTTTAACAGGCTTTTCCAAAAACCAAATGACGGGCAGCACCTGTGGCTCAAACAAGTAGGGCGCCAGCCCCATATGCCGGAAGTGACAGGTTCACATCCAGCCCTGGCCAAAAACTGCAAAAAAAAAAAAAAAAAAAAAAAAAAAAAATCAAATGATGACAAGTGTCTGGGTTCACCTCTGGGTTTTCAATTCTATTCCATACATCTACTTCTCTATTTTTGTACCAGTACCATGCTGTTTTGATCACTATAGATTTATAGTATAATCTGAAGTCGAGTAGCGTGATACCTCCTGATTTGTTTTTATTTCTGAGTAATGTCTTGGCTATTCAAGGTTTTTTTCTGTTTCCATATAAAATGAAGTACTATTTTTTCCAGATCTTTAAAGTATGATGGTGGTGCTTTGATAGAGATTGCATTAAATTTGTA
>CAUYON010016717.1:0-19564 GCA_963573935.1 Arctocebus calabarensis
TTGTAAATCACAGATTTAAGTGTGCACATGACTGCAAAAGTATATAAGGTAGTGAGAAATAAAGTTAATCGGCTAGATACCACAAAAGAGCTTGTAGCCTGTTTCTTGTGCCATTAACATTGCAGTGCAGATCTACACCTGAGGCAAAGCTATAGCCCCTCGCATCTCCGGTCATGCAACACAAGCCATTCAATATTCCTTAAAAAACTATTTCACCTGAGCCTCTCAGATGCCTGACCTATTAATACAGATTCTCCTGTGCAGGGCTAGATAGGGAGCCCCCCCCCATTTTCTAGGCCTTGGCAAACAGGCCTTTTCAGACTGCATTCTCTGGGCTCACACAGGGTCAGAGAAAAGCAGCCTAATTTATTTCTCATCCAGGCTTGTCCCTTCTGAAGTGGAAAGCATATGCCCTGCTGCCTCACCTAGAACAGGAACTATAAAGGCCACATTCATTTGCTAATTTTAAGATTGCTTTCTTCCTGGCAGCTCCTGGTCAATTGTGACAAGTTCTGGACATGCATTCCCAAGGGCCCCCTGCCTGAAGGCAGTATATAAACCTCTACACAAAAGGACAACAGGGGCTTCCCACTTGGGGTTCTGTTGCCCTTCTTTCCTTTAACTATTTCTTTCTTTGTCAATTAACTCTGTCTTTTTGCTTAACTGCAGGGCCCATAGTTTTCTTTTTGAACCCTAAGATCAAGGACTCAGCATAGACAGACATTCAGCTACACTATCACACCTGCTAATGTATTTCCTTTCATCAGTATCCCATCCCTGTTCATCACTAGTGAAAATTTTAACAATTACAATGCAACCTGATCCCAGCCTCTATCAGTGTTCCAATTGCCACCAGTGATAGTAAAGCAATTCTCAAGGCTCATCTTACACTCTTCTTCCCCTCTACTTCTCTTCTCAACTATTAGGGATTTTTTTTTCTGCCTGGAAAATAGTCTCTGAGACTCTGATATTTGCTTACAGAACATTTATTGATGATGTGTCTTGAGAAAAGTTGTGGGTGGTGAGAGAAACAGGGTTGGGCAGAAGAAGAGGTTGAACACTAATGAAGTTGCAACAACGACTTCAGACAATTCCTGCTGAAACTCAGATGATCCTTCAGAGCTGGCTTAATTAAAGAAAGGGGACTTAATATTTGAATCTCACCTCCACCAGTCATTAGATACAGATTGCTCCCAGGGCAGAAATAAATAAGGCTTCCTCCTCTCGAGGACAATTCCCAGAAAGGTATTCAATTGTGAGCCATCTGCAGCCAATCTCGTAGCAGCTGCAGGAATGAGGACCTCAATCATGAAGGGGGTTATTTGCAACACACCACCACATCTATCTCAAAAGGGTTTCAATTGGTAGGTGGTAAAGGTAGAATTTGCAACGTTGGAGGTAAAACCTTTCCCTGACATCTTACATGAGCTGAAGTGCTCTGAAGCCCACATAATTTGTAAACCTGGTCAGTGAGACTCATACGCAATTTTTCCCATGTCCTAAACTTAAGTATAATGATATTTCTGGGCTCAGCGCCAGCCACATACACCTGAGCTGGTGGGTTCGAATCCAGCCCAGGCCCACCAAACAACAATGACGACTGCAACCAAAAAATGGCCGGGTGTTGTGGCAGGCACCTGTAGTCCCAGATACTTGGGAGGCAGAGGCAGGAGACTCGCTTGAGCCCAGGAATTGGAGCTTGCTGTGAGCTGTGTTGCCAGAGCACTCTATCCAAGAGGATAGCTTGAGGCTCTGTCTCAAAAAAAAAAAAAAAAAAAAATGATACTTCTGGGAATTTTGTGTAGATGTCCCAATACCATTTTGGCTATGAAACAAAGAAGTAAGGAAAGGCCTGTAACACAGCTAGTGTTTGAAAAGGAAAGACAAAGTGCCAGCACCTTGAAGTCAGGAAGTGGTACAAACAGAAAGCCAAGAGGAACCATAGGAAAACATAAGTCTGTGATCTGAGATAAGTCCACCAGCAGACCCTTCTCAGTAACAGTGGCAGAGTACCTAGGTTTTAATTTGCATTAAATAATTTAAATTTCTTTACAGCTCACAATACTAATATTCTAGTCTACATCTTTCCTAAAACTGTTGAAACTGTTGTATGTGTGTGTGCATAGTACTTTAAGAGGCTCTGAGGGCGGCGCCCGTGGCTCAGTTGGTAAGGTGCCGGCCCCATATACTGAGGGTGGCGGGTTCAAATCCAGCCCCAGGAAAACTGCAACAACAAAGAAAATAGCCAGGTGTTGTAGTCCCAGCTACTCAGGAGGCTGAGGCAAGAGAATCAACTAAGCCCGGGAGTCGGAGGTTGCTGTGAGCTGTGTGATGACACGGCACTCTACTGAGGGCCATAAAGTGAGACTCTGTCTCTACAAAAAAATAAAGTAAAAACTATCATCCAAGAGGCTCTGCTAGAAATATGCTACAAAATCCAGCTATAATTAGATTTTACTCATCTTGGTACGATGGAGTATACAAAAATAAAATTAGTAGAAATCATGGCTTATATGCAGTATAATTTTACATTTCAACTTCTCCTAAGTAAAGTAGCTAATAATTAGGATCAAGACTATAACAAATTACTTTAAATTGAATGCAAAAAAATGTAAATATTGCTGTTCTTTACACTAATGACTTACAAAACAAGAAAAAAGTACTTATTTTCACAAGTAAACTAAATGTGAATGCAACATAATTTTACTCTTTATTAGTAGTATATTATGGGCAGAATTTGCTGAAAGCTAAACATCATTGAGTTATTCCAAATTGTCTCATTGCTAAAAAAGGTATAAATTATTAAATATCTACTATTTGCCAGAGATGATGGTAAGTGCTTTATGTACACTAACTCTTTAATTCTCATTATCATTATTATTGTTGTCATTATTACCATTTTGGCTAATGTATTACATGATTATTATTTTAACTAAAGTACTTTGTCCAAGTTCACATTGTTAATAAGTAATAGATGAAGGATTCTAGGGTACTCTATCTTCAAAATTCTTAGCCCCAAACACTATACCATGGAGCCTCTTTAGAATAAAAGAAATGACATGATTCTGATCTCAAAACTTTCTCTTATACAATTAAGTTTATGGAATCCCAAATCTTTCTACTCTGAGGCTATATTATTAGTTTTACTGACACCTATGCCTTGACTTCTTCCTAGGCATATGCCTAGGACAGATTCTAAGATACACCACATTATCACTCAGCTACAGGATAAGTTTTACTTAGAAAAGTATTTAACATATTTTATAGTACCGGGGAAAGATGCATGGATTAAGGACACCAGAAAAATTTTTAGAATGAGCTCATTACAAACCATTATTGAGAAGGAAAAGAGAACACAGAAAAAAAACCCAGTCCAGGGGGTTAACTTTATCTTTATAGCAGCATCCCAGGAAGAAGTAGCAAAACCAAGTCAATAAGAACACATTTCTCAAGATGAGATAAGTTGTAAGAATCTGGAACATTTGACCTTGTTTTTCAAGAAGGCAAAATTTTAGACAAACATCATGCAAGTAAAAATAAGCAAAAGAAGAAATACATGCTGCAAGTACTGCCAAACAGTAAAACAACGGAAAAGGTCAAGTAAACGTGATTTTTGTTCACATTGGGTTTAACCCTGAGACTGTTATCTTCTTGTCCATTACAGAGTGCATAGACTTGTGAGCCAATGATTTTAATTAGATTGGAGTAGTACACGGCATGACTTCCATAACACATCAGTCTGCTGATTCCTCGTCCAGCCTCAGAGGCAGACACCACAGATTTCCTGAACAGATCAAAGATTTCTTCTGCCCCATAAATGTTCTCCTGGGAAATTAAGAAAAAGAGTTACTTTTATATGAGAACAATATTTCTGTCATCTCTCAATGTCAGAGGCCTTCAGACTTATTATCAGTGTTTCAGTTCATCCTCATGGGATTTTTTCTTTAATTAATGAAATTGGACAGTAAAGAGCTAGTTTTTCCTGATAGAAAAAGAGGAGCCAGAGAGGATAGATTGATTTGTGTACTTATAGACACAGACATTCTACCTCCTGGACGAAAGGTTAGAATTTTGTTCACTTGAGGGAGAGGGGAAGAAGTTGGAGGATTATTGTGCTCCCACTATGATGTAAGGGTGTATGGCCCAGCTCCTACGTGCAGGACACACTATAACAGGGACTCTACCTAGCAAATGCAAACATTGTAACCTAATTGTTTGTACCCTCACATTAATCTGAAATTCTTAGAAAAAGGAATTTTGTTCACTTATTTTTCCTTCACTGGTTATTTTCCCCTTTCAAATAATTACATGAATAAACAAGTTATTCAGTTGCAGCTTAACTTAAACTTTTATGCAATAAAAAAAAGTGGAGGCTCGGTGCCTGTGGCTTAAGTGGCTAAAGCGCCAGCCATGCATACCTGAGCTGGCGGGTTCGAATACAGCCTGGACCCGCCAAACAACAATGACGGCTGCAACCAAAAAATGGCCAGGTGTTGTGGCAGGCACCTGTGGTCGCAGGTACTTGAGAGGCGAAGACAGGATACTCACTTGAGCCCAGGAATTGGAGGTTGCTGTGAGCTGTGATGTCACAGCACTCTATTCAGGGTGACAGCTTGAGGCTCTATCTCAAAAAAAGAAAAAAAAGTGGAATTTAATTTTGAAGTTCTCCTCACTGGTTTTGACAAAGCAAATAGGGTCTCCTTAGGAAATTGAACAGTCAGCTATATCTTTTTATAGCTGCAAAAGTACTGATGTAATCCACTTAGTATTATCTAAATAAGAACAATTGAGCTGAGCAATGTATAAGATTTAATTAAAACCATAGTATGTCCCAATGGATTTTTTTTCATATCACAGGGATAAGCGTTACTGAATGCAGAGAACTTAATAAAGTTTTGATTTGATGTTAATGTTATAGTTTTATGAACCATTTTGAAAGATTTGGATAGACAACAATGATAATAAAGGAGACATTTTGTTTGTAATTTAATGAAGAAATAATTACTACTGAATTTTCCCAGATGAAGCACATATAAATACTACTCAATATCTTTATTATGACACGTATAGCATTGCAAGAACATAACTGATATCAACTTAACATCTTAACCTCTGAAAGACTACACAAAATTGGTAAAAATCATTGAACGTTGGTAAATGGATGCCCACCCCCCAAACTCTGCAACAAGATGACGCCCAATACTGAACAGGCGCAATGTCGCACAGTACCCATTTCCCTGTGCTGCTCGAAGACAGCAGAGGTAATGCAAAAGAAACTAGCCAATGCCTTTATATATGATTATAAGGTTAGTATAAGAATTTCCCCCCATAGATTTACTTTTCTTAAAATAATTTAGTTTAGGGGAGAATTTTTCAGACATCCATTTTATTTCAACTGTGTTTCAAGTCATTCTTACAGCTTTCACTCAAACAACAACAAAAAAATTCCTTAATTGTCAAGTGGATTATTTAAAAATAAAATGCATTTAAACTAAAAAAAAAAAAATTCCCATGGCTCGGCGCCTGTGGCTCAACGGGCTAAGGCACCAGCCGCGAACACCTGAGCTGCAGGTTCAACTCCAGCCCGGGGCCGCCAAACAACAACGACAGCTGCAACCAAAAATGGTGGAGCATTGTGACGGGCGCCTGTCGTCCCAGCGACTTGGGAGGCGGAGGCAAGAGACTCGCTTGAGCCCAGGAATTGGAGGTGGATGTGAGCTGTGATGCCACAGCACTCTATCCAGGGTGACAGCTTGAGATTCTGTCTCAAAAATAAATAAATAAATTCCTTAATTAACTTTATTTTTATGTCAATGTTATTATCCTTCATGTATTCATGACCTTCCTTAGGAAAATGTTCCCAAATCTGGACTCCAATTTACAAATTAACTCGTAGTATACAAAGCAGTCTTAAGTCAGTTGATCTGAACTTGGAAATACTGTCCCCAGTAGCTCAGAGTGGGGATCAAAGAATATGCAGGAGCAGGGTGATGGCTGCTCTCCTGGGAGCGGCCGCAAGGAGGAACTCCCGCTGAAGAAGAGGCAGCCTCAGGCAAAGGGCTTCCCCAGCCACTGCCCCTCTGCTCCCGTTAAGGAGGGCTCTCTCTGCAGTGGCCCAGGAGACCCTTTACAATGTGAACTAGACCCCGTGGCTTCCCGTGTCAAAACTCCCCCAAGGTATCCCATCCCACTCTGGAAAAGACTTGTAAGTCCTTCTCCTGACCTTCTCCTGCCGATTATGGCCCCTGGCTGCTTCTCTCAGCCATTTCCTGCTACACTTCCTCCCACCCCACTCCCCACTCACTCTGCTCCAGCCACCCTGGTCTTCCTGCACGTCCTCAAATGTGTCAAGCATGTTCCCACTTCAAGCCTCTCCTTGCCTGTCTCTCTACCTGGGGAGGGGAGACCTGGCTTGCTTCCTCATTTAATTTCTGTCTCTGCTCTTGCGTCACCTTGTTAGAGGAAGAAGTCCGCTCTTATGACCACCAAACACCACTCCAGCCATGCTAAATCAAATTGCTCTGCTGCATTTTTTTATCACAGCACTTAATACTCTCTGACTCATATTATAGATTTGTTCATCCTCCACAGGACAGTAAGCTCTAATAGGGCAGGAAATTATTTCTGCTTACCACTTTATTCCATTAAACTGTGCATGGCACGTAGTACACACTCCGTCGTATGTGTTAAATGAATGAATGGGAGGTATGGCTCTGAAAGAAAATTGTTCAGGATCCACAGCCTGCCTGTGGCTCCTATTACCTCAAAATATTACCAGCCAGTGCCAGGGAAATGTAAGTTAACCAAATAGGTCTTATCATAACTAAATATTACTCTGCACAAAGTAAAGTCTGGAAAATTAATCAGAAATTTTTAAAAACCAATGTATGGAAACTTTTATCTTATCACCTTGTAGTGCAACCAGAAACCCTAATTGCCATCTACGCCTGCACCCTCCCTACCTCTGTGTATTTTTCAAACTGTGCATATCTACATAGTCTTCCAAAGCTCGTGGCTCAAATGAGAAATACTGAAGGTACCGACATTCACAGACGCAGCAACTTCACCTTCAGGACACTTCAGCATTTAGGCTTCCAGAAGCACGTTCTCAGCAGGAGGGAGGATTGCTAATCATGACAGTTAAATCTGAGACACCTAGGAAATTATATTAATCAACCCCATAAATTGATATTTGAGCACATCAACACTCAGAAGTTTCTGATGAATCTTTATAGTTGTATTAAAAGCTTATAAATAGGTTTTGTTTAGAAGTTGTCAGTTACTATTTTTCCCATTTCTATTAATTTACAAGTGTCAGCTCATTTTACCTTGCTGTAATAGAATACCACAGAAAATTTATAATAAAAAGAAATTTAGTCCGCATAGTGCTGGAGGCTGGGAAGTTTAAAATCAGGGTGCCAGCAGCTGGTGAGGACCTTCCTGCTGCATCATTCCCAGGTCAAAGCAGAAGAGAGAGAGAAAACAGCTGTGCACAAGAAGAGGCTCAACTCATTCTCTCGTTAGGGACCTACTCATGTGATAAAGGCTTTGCTCTGCTCATAAGGTCAGGGACCCCATGAACTTAACACCTCCCATTGCGCCCCACATCCCAACACCACTGCATTGGGAATCAAGTTTCAAACATATGAACCTTGGGGGACACAGTCAAAAAACATCAACAAGGGTGGTGCCTGCAGCTCAGTGAGTAGGGCACCGGCCCCATATGCGGGAGGTGGAGGGTTCAAACCCAGCCGCGGCCAAAACTGCAAAAAAAAAATCAACAAGCATAAATTTGTTTTGTATTTTCCACTTGCGTTTTCTTTGTTGTTGTTGTTTTTTAATGAACCTTGGTGTGGTAGATAGCTCTTGATTTTTGCCTATTCAGTAAACCTCAGTCCCTGTAGACACACACAGCTTGAAACACTTACTCTTTCTACTTACTGAGTCTAAGTCCTTGAGTGAAGCTGAAACACCCTTCAGCTACAGAAGTCAACCTCTGACCCAGCCTGGTTAACGGGAGCATAGACTAGCCTTGTCCATGGATGAACGTGACCCACTTAGCACTAATTACAGGACTCAGAAGTCCTAGTTGCAAGAGTAAGCAGGAGAAGAAAATTCACCGTCAGCCACAAGGAAAGCCTGCCTGAAAAGTTAGCCAATACAACTGAAAGCACAGACAAGAAATAAAGAAACAACCCTGGTGCCCAATGACATTGTTAGGCCGTTTAGATCCAGTTAGGTTGATACCTTGGGTTTTTTTTAGTTACTCACATCAATACACTGAGTATCTGTCACATTCCACCAAAAATATACTATCTAAAAAATAATGACAGATTGTTTTATAAATTTACAGATCGAATGCAAATATAATAGATAATGATTTAGTGCGGATAGTGATTTGAACATACAGCAATAGAGCTTTTCACATTCATTGTCTTCAATAAAAAAAGAGAGCTCAGGCAATAGTGAAACCTGACTCTACAAAAAACAAAAAATTAATCAGGTATGGTGGCCCACACCTGTAGCTCCAGCTACTTGAGAGGCTGAGACAGGAAGATAGCCTGAGCCCGGGAGAAAAAAGTCCCGGGAAGGTGCCCGGCCCAAAGCCTCAAGGCACGCGAGGATGCTTTTAATTAGGACTCCAGCGCCCCAGCCGCAGAATAAAAAAAAAAGAAAGAAAGAAAACAGTCTTGGGAGTTGGAGGATGCTGTGAGCTATGATGATGCCACTGAACCCTGGCCTGGGCAACAGAGCAAAACCCTGTCTCAAAATAATAATAAAAAGTAAAAAATTAAAAATAAAAAGAAAGAAGACCATCACTCTAAAACTGGAAACAATTCAAGCATATAGTTAGCAAGTTTCTTGGCTCCAGTTTAAAGCAAAGAACCTACTTTCTTGAAGTTTAATCATCTGCATTTTTTCTTCTATCCTCATCTCCAACATAAATAAATACCAATAAATTGTTCTAGAAAGAAATAAACCTTGTGAATCAAATTTCTATTTTTAATGACGGATGAAAAGTTTTTAATATAAAAAGACACTGTAATAAAAAACTGCAGCTGCAAAAAATTAAGATCAATTTAGAGATTTGTTTTTATTCTTAAAGCAGATAAATTGATGACTGTAACAACAACTGAATACATAAGTATCCACAGTTCCTGTGGCCCCAATTATAGCTACAGGAAAGATGGTGTTGTGCATACCAGCTTGCAGCGGAGGGGAAGAACAGCTCCAGCCAGAAGAGTTCAATCTTCCTTTCTCTTTGTGTGGGGTACTCACCTAATAGAGCTCACTGTGCTAATAGCTAGCGAAACAAATGGAAAGGCAACAGTGAGCTAAGCATGGTCCAGTTTCAACTCTATTTAAAAGAAAGGATATAGTTTAAAAAAAAAAAGAACAAAGAAAGAAAGAAAAGAAAAATAACATCTTTTTTTAGCAATATACTTTATTATCCCGAAGAGTTTTGGAAGGTTTAATGTGCTCTCGGTCCTCTCTGGAGGGCTACCTACAATCCATGAGTCGTTTGGGTAAGTAATCTGCCTTCCCCAAACAATTCCAACATTTATTTATAGTTTGACGAAAGGTAGAGTTAGATGCATCTTAGAAGGGTGTAGGCGAAACTTACTAAATGTAGAATATAAACGTCTGCACACAGACGAAGAAAATGCCATGAAAGCTATGTCAACCAGTTCGATGAAAATATTTCAAATTGTATATACAACCAGAACATTGTACCCTATGATTTCATTTATGTACACAACAATGATTTAATAATAAAAAAGAACTAAATTGGTCTGAAAAGACCAGCAGAGTATTATTATAGGAGGACAAATTCAAAATACAAACAACCCCTGGCGCCTATTCTCAGGGATATGAGGTCTACTCAGATGTTGAAGCAATACAACCCTTAGTCCCATGTCTTTACTTTGAAAAGTCTTCATTCTTTTTTACTACCACAGCTTGTCTTGTTAATGAATTATCTTTCCTGAGACCTCTACTATTGCTTCTCACCTAAAATGTCCATTTTATCCTCAGCATTTATAACCAATATTAATAGCAGTAGTTGATTTTCCATGGGTACAAAGTGGACATTTCCAATTAGATTATAACATTTATGAAGACTATCTTTCTTGGTATACCACTATGCATCCTATACTAGTAGAGTTAAATTAAATATTAGCTGTATAAAAGCAACTTTTATGCATTTATCTACTTTTGTGCCTGGAGGTCAACATTCTAATAAAATACGCATATAGTTAAAAGATGCATTCTGTAATAGAAAATCTCACTTTGAATGCCAAGGCATTGTCATATTTATATGGAAATAAATTTATTACATGTGCAAACTGGCACTACCCTAGTTCTTCCATATCTATTACAACATGGTTCTTGGTTCATCACCACATAAAAAGTACATAATAAAGTAGGGTGTCACTATAAAGTTAATGCTATCCTTAAATTTTATACTAGCAATGCTTAGGAATCCTATCAATGAATACAGATGCACAGAACTTATGTAAGTTCATGTCCATAAACCAACTCCTGAACAGATTTTTCAAAAATCCTTTTAAACATTTTTGGTCATGTCATTTAGGGGAAAGAAAGCAGGAGGGATTTGAAATATAAAGTTCCTAATGAGCTCAATCCTATATTTTAATCCAACCTTAATGGTTACTACTATGTCCCATTCAACAAATATTAAAAGTTAGAAAGAAAAAAAAATAGATGAAACTGAAAGGCCAAGTTCATAATGAAGATGTCAAAATAAACCTTCCACTGGAGAAAGACATAAGAGGATTTATTTTCAACCCCTGCCTCTTTGATCACCTTTACAATATAACCTTGAATCATTAAACTTCCATGATGAAAAATTCTTCTTTTTAAAAAAGATTGTGTTTGAATTCACAAAATAATCATTTTCTAATTTGTGTTCCCCTGGGTAAAGCTATATCAACATAAAACTTGCTATATTTTACACTGAAAATGTAACATCTGAATTGGAAGAGGGTTTACAGGCACACAGGAGGAAAAAATTCCCATCCTTCCTTTACATTCCACATCAGCACTGTCAAACGATTACCATAGAAGCCACAAAGGTAAACTACATAGCTAATTTACATGTTTAATAGCCACTTTAAAAAAAGAAAAATGAAACTAGTAGAATAATTTTGATAGTAATAATTCGTTTGTCATACCATAATGTGATAATTGTAATGTTATCAATATAAAAAAGCATAAAAAAGATCTTTTACCATCTTACTCCCCCCATTGTGTTCAAATTCCAGTTTATAGTTCATACTTGCTGCTCATTTCAATTTGGACTAGCCATCTTTCAAGTGCTTGTAAGTCACATGTTAGTGGCTATTATACTAGACACTACAGTTTTATGATAAAGTATTTAGAAGCCATTATAAGAAAGAAGATAACTTTTACCATCATTTCTCAATGGAAATAAATCCTTGCCAGACACAAAGGCTTGTAGGCCTATGACCATGATGTAGAAAATGTAGCTGAACAACTAACTAACCAGAGAGAAATGTAGCAGGGATGCTTTTTCCCTATATATACCAATTCCTTATTCTGTACAGTGTACTAAGTTAAAACATGTTTCTACCTGGATAAGTGATGATATTACACATAAGCCTCTTTTTGTGGTCTCTCTTCTGTCAGTACAAAAGTCTCTGAATCATGTTTTGTCTATGTAGTTCTGTGTTTTAATCTTCCTTTCTAAAATATATAAATATATTCATTTGTTCTTTTTTTCCTAATTGAGTTTCTCAAAAAGCCTTTTATCTCTCCTGGAAAATCTGACTTTCTTCCTCCCAGTGTTTCTTTTCTTCCCTCAATTTTTGCTTTCATATCCTTTCTTCTGGCATACGTCATCCAGCAGCTGACTGTTGTTTTGTCGCCCTCCCAATCTTACCCCTGCTTCTTGTCTTCCTTTGTGCTTTTTACAAGTCCAATAAAGGAGTGTGACCTTTTGAAATCTCCATAAATGTTCTAAATATCAAAAAAAATGATATCAGCTTGACCTTATTATTATCAGCATGTGTTGGGTGCTTGGCAAATGAATTTTGTCATGCAGAGCTTAAATTTCATTATGTAATAAGAATTATTATAAAATGATAGTGATCTTTTCCCAATAAGTAGTATCAATTCAACTCCTTGGCAAACATAGACTATTCTTCCACCACACATTCTGTCTTATGATTCAGTGTGGCTTTCCACAGATGGAAAGAACCGCCCTTGCAGCCTACCTCCCAAGCTGTAGCTGGCAAGAGCCATCTCGACTCTATGCTTTCTGTTTAAAGACAGAAAATAAAGATGGAGCTGGTTGCTGACTTTACAGCTGGTGTGTGTAAAGCTTTTTGTGAAAATCTATTTAAATTCTAGGTTTGACAGCATAGTTGTTGGTTTGTCAAAGCATTGCAAAAGGAAAAGAGTGAAGGGAATGTAAAGACCAGAATCATTTGTTTTTTTTTTGTTTTGTGTTAAAGTAGTGATATACCTAAAATTATATAATTGATTTAGTAACGTTTCCCAGGGAAAGAAATGTATCACCACAATGATAAGATAAAATGACACAGGGACAAATATATTCTTAAGTCTTTTAAGTAATGGGGAATTATCACTTGCTTTTGCCCAAAAAGTCATTTTGTAATTTCATCAATCTACATTTGCAAAGTCATTGCTCTCATTACTGGCACAATAGCTGAATTGGTAGTGTCATATTTTCATACTTGCTATGCATGCTGTCCTTTTAGTGTAGCTTGCAATTACTAGGAAGCCTGATCAGAATCTCCTGACAGGTAGTGACAGTATACTAGAGAAAGGTTTTACTTTTTTTCCTGGTATGGAGGTCTATAAACACACATCCTCCTCAATCTTGTCAATCAAGAAAATCATCATGTCTTCCTTACAGAATTTTAGACGCATTGCATAGTTGTGAATTCTCTTGGGGTTGCTTTGAGAAATGGAGCGATTTGTTTCCAAGATAGTAAAGCTCACTCATAGTCAGATGAGGTCATGCAAAAGAAATGGACACAGCGCTTTGTTGGCATGTTGACTTTGGTTACATGAATGTTTAATGAGCAGAATAAAAATTCACAAAACAGATTACACCTGCTTCACTTAGTCATTCTTCAGTTTTCTCAGATCACAGCTCTTCAGGAAAACACTGCTGCTGACCAGCTGCTCTATTGTGGTTGCTAAATTGAAAGGCCACTCAACTATGGCTGTAGTTTCAGAATAAAAAATGCATTTAAACATATGTCATTTCTTAGATTTGAATCACAGTCACACATATTGGTTCAATATATATTATAACATACGGTAATTTACTCTTATTTTCACTTGTGGCATTTCTGAAATTCAAAGATTTTGAGAAAATAATTAATAACTGCAATTTAATTTACTTCCTACTATCAGTTAGTGAATTTTAATTCAATATTACGTATGCCATACCTATCATCTTTTCCTGCTCATGGAGAGTCCCCGAAACTTAGCTCACAGAATCTCAGGAGCCTAAGTAGGGGGAAAAGGATGTTGTAAGGCATGGAGCTCAGGAAGAGATGCATCCCATTGAGTTTCTAGGTCAACCCAAAGTTAAATAGTATAGGACCACCAAAATTTTATATAGAAAACTAAGAAGGGTAGAGGTTCAACATTCAAATATAAGCTGGTGAAGAATATGAGGCTGGGGAAATACAAATAGAAGAAGCTAAAGTTTAGGTGTACTATGTATAAGGAAGTGGTAGAGAGGTGAAACTTAAAAAAAAAAAATGACCTGAGTTTGGATTGAAGAGGGCAACTCTTCTAAGTGGTACCTGTGGTCATAGAAATATCTGGAACAAAGTTTAGGCGTACTATGTATAAGGAAGTGGTAGGGAGGTGAAACTTAAAAAAAAAAATGACCTGAGTTTGGATTGAAGAGGGCAACTCTTCTAAGTGTTACCTGTGGTCATAGAAATATCTGGAACATTTGACAATGTCTTACCAGCTGACATGTGAGTAAAATAGCTGCAAATTAAATGTTCAGAGAGATTATAGAACAGACAGTGAATAAGCACAAGATAACATTAGATAATTTTTATGAAAAGAGGCAGTGTGTGATTTTGGCTCTGAAGGGTAAATAGAGTTTCACATTGCAAAGAAATTGAGAAAAAGGGCATAGACTTAGTCACACGACCATTGGAACCCAAAGATATAATATTGTAGCAGAATTGAGAACAGTCTGATGAGACCCAAGTTATAGAGGAAGAGCGTATTTCAACCCTTGCTCTCAGTATATATTTAAGATCCACCTAATTTATTCTATGCCTCATATTTTCCCACTTTTCCAGTCTTAAATTTCCCGATTATAACTAAGTCAGTTTTTTTTCATTTTTAGCTTTCATCTTCTCCTTTGACTTGGGTCATTTTTTGCCTTTCCTTATTTAAAGAAATACTCTTGTTCTGAGGAGTCTTCCTTTTAAGGATTCAAAGTCATGTACAGTGCTCTTATTAAACCTTACTCCAATCATATTGAATACTTAACCTGCTTAGCTGGAAGCCAAGAGAATGATGTTGAAAAGGCAGATTGAGAAAAGCCATAACTTTTTAAGAATATCATGTTATTTGACAGTAACCTGATGGCAAATGCCTTTTAGAAAGCATCTAATGATTATGATTGGGACAATTTAAGTGGGGGGGGGGAATAGATGTGGGAAGTGTTCTATGTTTCAAATGAGATGTGCCCAAATACCCTGTATTCTAGAAAATCCAGTGCCATAGATAAGTTCTAAAGTGAGAAATCCAAGGCCAGAATATGTGGCATTATTGATAATTGGGAGCGACTATACAAGATGATCTGTTTCTGTAGGGGAAAGTTACTAAATGTAGTGGTTGTCTTATGGTCAGTTGAAAAACAACTCCTAAACTCACTGGAACAATAATACAAATAAGTGGTACCTGTGGCCATAAGTGTAGCTGATCAAAAATAAATTTATAAAATTAAAAAAATAAAAAGAGCAAAAAGTCAGTCCTTAAGAGAGGCCAATAGATAAGTAGTAATTCATGATGTCCTTATGTTTTCCACATATTTTACTTTAAGATTACAATTAGATAAACTCAGTTTATTATAATTAATATTAGATGTAATTAATCATAACAACAGTAACACATCTTGTTGCCGCTGAAGGTTTTTTGAAATAAGTATGCAACCTTTCACATTCTTTGTGTATCTAACAATCTGCAAAAGTTGAGCCCTTCAGATTGAGACCCCCTAATCAAAAATCCATCGATGTGCCACACACAGATACATATAAATGTAAGTGTACACAGATACACATATGCCACCCCCATATTCAAACTGTGCAACCATTTCCTATATTAATAAAGCAGATTTTCTCATTTGGGGTTCAATCCTTCCATAATAGAAAAATTTCTAGCCTCTTAAAAAACTCCCTTCACAAGGCTGCTATGAGGATTAATTATATGTCTAATAGTGCTTATCACATTGATGTCTCATGAGTGTTGGTTTCTTTCCCACTCTTACTTCTAAGATACTGAAAGTAAATTTCCAGTAACAAAATAAGGTTGTAAGGGACTAGACAATCAAAATCATTCACTCAGCACATGTCACAATTGAAAGAAAATGAATAAGAACAATGAAAATAAGTAAAAGACAAAATGCTATAAGGCCTGCCTTCCCAAAGACCTGGAAGATTCATGAAGACACATGAATAGCAGGTATGTTAGCAATTGCCAAAAATCTGAAATTAATCTGATATTTCTGTGGCTTTAAGCATTTGCTATCCTGAACAAACTCTTTGATTATTTTGAAATTATTTGGACGGTTTCATTGTTTGAATAAAATACCTATATAGATATGCACATTTTCAAGAAATATTTACAGTTACATGTAAGTGCTAACTGATGGGGGGTGATGCCCAGCAGTTTAAGTGCTTCTCTGACAGCTTATGCTCATTTTATACATACCCTTACATCAGAAAATTGGTATATTAAGATTCCCTTCATAATCTGTTATAACAGTTCATTACTATTCATTAAAAACTTATTATATGTGCTACCCATGTGCTAGGTGCTGGGGATCTAGTGTCGGACAAAACAAACATGGCTATGCATTCCAGGATTTCGTCATTTGTGATGTGTAAATATCAAATTGTGGGTGGTTTCTCTATGCCAGTCGTGCCGTTTCCATACAGTTGCTACTACATAACCAGGCCTTTCCTTTGTCAAATGCCGTTACCATCACTACCATTCATTGGCCTTGATGATAGGCATGTATCATCCACTATATGCACACATTTCACAGACTCCTCAAAAATATCCTTTGAGGAGGCATTATTACCTTCATTTGAACTTCAAGAACTTGAGGCATAAAGACATTCCATGATATACAGAAAGCCATATCGCTTGCAATTGGCAGAACCTTTATTTAAACCTTGGTCTTTATAATTCTTTCTTTCAATCTTTTAGCTATAACACGTGTTGTGTAAAGGGAAATACAACTTTTACGGGGCTCAAATATTAAATAATCTGGTAGATTTCTTTAGGAAAAAGAAAATAAGATCACAAAAAAGTTAGGTAGAAACATGACTATTTATTTAAAATGGGAAAATTACTGATGCTTGAACATTCAGATATCTCTTTAGGCTATTTGTCAGAAATGCTTATGTGGAAGCACCTTCCGATAGCAACTTGAATTACCCTTCCAACTCAAAACACTCTACATCTCTGAACTATTTACAGAACTCACAGGAGCAGGTCAAAATATCAGGCTCTAAAGTTTAAGCAGCTTCAAGGTAAAATTATTTTCCTACTCAAGATGCAAGCAAGAAGGTCAACTCAGCATCTAATCTAGCCATAGTATGCAAATACTCTGAATAGACAAACCATATAGACTTCAGTGAACACTAGTAATCACTCTTAAAGGCCCACAGCTCACCGGAATGATCATTATACACACCAAGCATTAGGAAATTTCTACATCACCATCCAGGTAAAGATAGACCAACTCTCACACAAGCTTCGCACCATACAGCATACACACACACACACACACATCCCAAATAAAATTATGACTGCATGTTTTAGTTTAAGCCTACTTTAGTCTATGACTCTATTTTGACTAAGGAACTGACAATAGTAATGACACATATGGAGACTCAAAATAAAATGAAAGTTATAAATGTTATTCATTAAACATAAAACAGTTTTCCTTTAACAATTTTTTTTTGCTGCATTCTAACTTTCTGATTTCAAATCATGCACAACATGCCTTACATTTTACCTGCTAACACACCTTTATTTGGGGCTGTATTCAAAAAAATATGCAAGTGAGCTTGATAGGATTAGTGTAACTTTAATAGGTCTATAAAATAATTCTTTAACATTGTCACAAGAAAAATAAAATTATAAAATCCTGAAAGCTGCCATTATAAGGAATGTCAATTATATAATAGAGGTAATTTTGTGGTCTGAAGTGATATGGGCAGGGCAAGAATCAGGGCTGAATTTTCCTTTCTGTTGGGGATAATTTATTTTCCAATGAAGGTTGACTTTCCTTGAAATTTGCACTAGGGATTAGTTACTTAACAAAAAGAGGGAGTATTTCTACAAGGGTAGGCAAGTAGATAAATAGAGCAGAATAAAGAGCTCAGAACAGACCCAGAAAAATTTGTCACGTTGATGTTAAAACAATTTAGTACACAAATGGAGAAAAATAAAATGAAATTTCATCACCACCTCACATGCAAATAATAAATTACAGAGAGATTAAAGAACTACATGAAAAAAAAGATTTTAAAGAATTGAATAAAAATATACTACATATATTTATGATGTTAGAATGATAAGGACATTTTCAAAACAAGACTATCCTCCTCAAAATATACCATGAACAAAGTTAACCATGGGCTAAGAAAACATATTTTCAGAACATGTATAACAAAATGATTACTATTTAAAATATATAAAGGAAAACAAAATAATTTAATAATAAATATGAATAGTTAAAAATATCCTTAAATGCATAAAATATTACTGATCTTATAATCATTAAGTAAATGTGAAGTAGAAATTACAATGAGGAATTTCATTTCCATTAGATTGGCCAAAGTCAAAGTTGGACACCAACAGTTTTTTGTTTGTTTGTTTTTTTGTTTTTGGCCAGGGCTGGTTTTGAACCCGCCACCTCCAGCATATGGGGCTGGTGCCCTACTCACTGAACCACAGGCACTGCCCCAACATCAACAGTTTTTGAAAGGTACTGAGGAAATGGTAACTGGTGGAAATAAAAACTGACACAGACTATATAGAAAAGAAATTTTAATAACTAGAAACGTTTAAAATATACATACCTGTGGCTCAAGAACTCCACTTCTAATGATATATCTCAGGAAAACCAAACTCTTGCATGTATATAAACAAATAGAAGTGATACAAAGGTATTTACTTCAGTGATATTCTTGTTAGTGTCAAATTGGAAATCCTGTATAGAAGAATGGGTAATCAGATAGTTATACTTTTGAACAATTGAAATAAATGAACTATCAGCTAGCCTTGTCTTTTGGTTAATCAGTCTCCCCAAAAGCTTGTCCCTAAAAGTTGTATATGCCTGACTAACCTGTTAAGTTTCCTGTTTTTTAAGTTAAAGTGGTTGACCTGTTAAAACAAATTTGTAACATTAAATAAACTAAACATTTTAAAAGCTAAAATAAAATAAATGAACTAGGTCTGTATTTATTAGCAGAAATAAATGATAACCACTATTATGTGCAAAAAAGGTTTCAGAAAGATATATATTTTGCTATAATTTTTTGTAAACTGAAAAAACTAAAAAGTAACATGCAAAAAAATAATACTGTACCTGGAAAAATTATGATTGAGGCTGTCTATCGGAAGAAAAGAAGGCAAGTAAATGAGGTTGGGGAAAGAAATAACTTAAGATTTTTTTAATTGTAATTTATTAAAAAATGAACTCCTGTTTTTCTCTACATATACTTTTGTTTTAGTTAATTCAGGGATCATTCCTGGCCCTCTTATTTCTATTTTGATTCTATTTATTCTCAAACAACATCTCACTCTTCAATGACATTGATTAACAAATACACTGTGACCTTTCTCAAACAACTGTGCACCTTCCAACTCCCTCACCTAAACTGTCTTTCTTTTTCTTTTTTTTACCTTTGTCTATTATGTTTATTTATTTATTTATTTACTTTTTATTGAATCATACCTGTGTACATTAGTTCAATCATGGGGTACAGTGTGGGGGCTCCACATGCAATCTGAGATATTTTTATCAGCCTGATTGACATACCATTCATGATATTTTCTAGTTTACTATATGAAAACATTTTTGATCCATATTTAGAAGTTTTCTCCTGACCCTTCGAATATGTACCACACATGTGTTCATACCCTTTGTCCCATCTCCCCCCACCCTCTCCCTCCCCTTCCCTCCCTCTCCCCTTTCCCCATCTTCCTGTGCAATAAATTTGTAATGCTAACCAGAATATCTAGTTTTTCTTATTTCTCCTTCTTTACTATACAAAAAGTG
>CAUYON010016719.1:0-17616 GCA_963573935.1 Arctocebus calabarensis
TTTTTTTTTTTTTTTTGAGACAGAGCCTCAAGCTGTCACCCTGGATAGAGTGCTGTGGCATCACAGCTCACAGCAACCTCCAATTCCTGGGCTCAAGTGAGTCTCCTGCCTCTGCCTCCTGTGGTGCCCGCCACAACGCCCGGCCATTTTTTGGTTGCAGCCGTCATTGTTGTTTGGCAGGCCCGGGCTGGATTCGAACCCACGGGCTCAGGTGTACGTGGCTGGTGCCTTAGCCCGTTGAGCCACAGGCGCCGAGCCCTGAAAAATTATTTATACTTATATCTGCATCAAATCCTT
This sequence comes from Arctocebus calabarensis, assembly GCA_963573935.1. Taxonomy (NCBI): domain Eukaryota; kingdom Metazoa; phylum Chordata; class Mammalia; order Primates; family Lorisidae; genus Arctocebus; species Arctocebus calabarensis. Next base: position 298 of record CAUYON010016719.1, read on the forward strand.
TACTGCTCAAAAGACCTTGAACTTGGCCTGCCATGTGTCCTCCTCATTTACCACTTGTATAGAGCAAACGGCAATGTTCTATCACATGGCATTTTCCAGAATGGCTATAGGAAGTTGCAATCTTCACTGTTACTGTGGAGGAACTCTGCACAGCACCATAAATAGAACAGATACCATCATCACTATCATTTACAAACAGGGAAGCTTCCCCCAAGGGCACACAGTCAGCAGGAAACGCTACACCCTCTCCAAATACAAGTTTGGAGATACAGAACTGATATTCAAGAAGGAGAGAGGCAAATGGAGGGGAGAATGAGCCCAGTGCTGGCTTAGTCACTATAAATGTGATCTGAACATGTTTACAGGCAAAAGGCATAAAGAAGAGCAGAAAAGAAGAATGAAGTGTGTGGCTACCCAGAGTGCCACGGGAACAGCTGATAGCACAGACAGGTCACAGGGAAGACCAGGAGAGACAGGAGAACACAGATGCTTAATGGCATGTTGGGAAGCGGAAGTGCCTTGGAGAGGCCAGGGGCGGCATATACTTGAAGTCTGTTTTCAAATAGGATGAGGGGCAAAAAGTCAAAGAAAAGTCCTGAAGGTTACTAAGAACTGTCAATGAGCATAGCATATTCAACTAGTAAGTCAAAAACACAGCCTGGCTGAAAGAGAAGAGCATACAATTCCCACAGCAGAAGGAAACAGTCTCCCTGAGACAGAATGTTTGACTTACCCAGATTAATATGTTCGTTGAAGAACTCCTGGTGACTTTTTAAACTCTATGTCCCTCATTCTTCTTCTACCCTCAAACTCAGTGGTATTTTTCTACCATTGTTCCATGCTCTGAGAACCAGAAAGAGGATATCAAATTTTGTTGGAAGGTTCAGGCTTCAACAAGCCTGATTGAACCTGATTTAGTAGGTTCAGAAGCAACTGAATAAAACAGTTGGTACCCAACAGGGAAGGGGGTATCAACAGGGAAGTCGAGCGTTGCTAACAGGAGTGAATTTCCTAAAAATTTATTTACACTTGTATCTTCAGAATTCAGTACTTGGTGTGTTGATGGCATCAGAAGTTTATAGAATGAACAGACGAAGTCTTCACTGAAACAGGCAGGATCAGCACCCCAGAAATATTAAAGAAGGCACTGCACAAAACTCTGATTTTCTTTCCTTCATTCTTCCTCTCTACCAGAAGACTCGTGTCTTATCCAGCAATTCTTTCTTCTTTCTAACTATAATAGACACCATAATGCCACATTTTCACTAACAGCAAAAACAATTCACATTAGAGGGGGTTCTTCTATCCACCAGAGTTAATTTTTTAAATGGATAAGCAATTAGAGATGCCAAGTAGATTAAAATTGATCCCTCGCATAAAAGTTGTGATCAATAAAAAAACAATCTGTAAATTTGATTGCATAAATCCTTTTTACTTAAGTCCACCATAAGCATAATTTTCAGGATCACTACTTTGATCTCATGTACTAGGGGAAAAAAGTAATAAAAATATTGCTGCAGAATTTAGTTTCCAGAAAACAACAAAAATATATCTCTTTAAAAATGTGAGCCATTGGAGGAGGCAAATACAAGGCCGCTTACCAAGGAAAGCATGTGATTAAAAAGTCCCTTGGGATCTAGCCAAGTTGCTAAACTAGTATGAAAAATGCTCTTTGAAACGTAGCTTCTTTTATTTAACTGATTCCACAGCCCCTTACTGGTTCCAGAGTCTGGCAGCATCACACTTAGTCCTCTGGGTTCTGGCTGTTAGGACTCAGCTCACACATCATCCCCTCTCCTCCTTCTCCCTGGGTAAATGCACAAATGTCCTCCTGCCACTTCACCTGCCAGAGTGTGTCTTCTGCTCAGGTTGCAAGAGAAGTGTACCCACACCCGGCGTCTCAGTGTGCTTCCTTCACTTTCTTCCCCTCCCACTTTTGTCACCCTTCACACTGTCACACGGAATGACATTTCCACCTGTTCAGGAGCGGCTGTTGTACCCTTCATCATTTGCCTCACGCCAACTTCTTATGTCATGACATTTAAACAAAATTTACCATATTAACTATACAGACATACACATTACTATACAATATATACCACACAGAGAGTATTTTTGTAAATAAATACTCATATTAACAGTCTATGCAGATATTAATAACTAGACAGATGGTACTTATGGTCTCAGTGTGTGAGGTTATTTCTTTTTTAATGTGTTCACTGTGTGCCATTCAAAGCAGAATGTTTTTAGTATTCAAATTTTAAAGATCTTTTTCTCTATTCTTTTTTATTTTTGTTTTTTTGTAGAGATGGAGTCTCACTTTATCGCCCTCCGTAGAGTGCTGTGGTGTCACACAGCTAACAGCAACCTCCAACTCCTGGGCTTAGGCGATTCTCTTGCCTCAGCCTCCTGAGTAGCTGGGACTACAGATGCCTGCCACAATGCCCGGCTATTTTTTTGTTTTGTAGTTCGCGGGTTTGAACCCTCCACCTTTGGTATATGGGGCTGGCGCCCTACTCGCTGAGCCACAGGCATCGCCCCTTTTTTATACAGTAGGAATGGTAGTCCCCAAAGAGAAATGCACACGTCCTAATCCTCAGAACCTGGGAACATGACTTTATTTGGAAAAGGGGTCTTTGCAGGCACAAGTGAAGATCTTGAGATGAGATCATCTCGGATACCTGGGTGGCCTGTGATCTTACACAAAACAGAAGAAGGGAGACATGGACACAGAGGAGGACAGGGGAGAAACTGTCGTGTTGTGGGCAGAAACTGGAGTGAGACAACCACAAGCTGAGGAAGTCAGTGACCACCAGGAGCTGCCAGAGGCCAAGAACAAGTTTTCCCCAGAGACTCCGAGGCAGTGTGGCCCTGCTGACACCTTGATTTCAGGGTCTAAACTGTAAGAGGATAAATTTGTAAGTCATCCCTTTTGTGATGATTGTTATAGCACCCATAGAAAACCAATACACAAGTCCAGGTCTTACCAAGCCCCAAATCACAGTACACATACCAGTCATCTCTTTCTTCCAGAAATTTTCCTCCTGGAGCACTCTGTCCCATTCCACTCTGAATGGGTTAATAACCTAGGCCTCCTTTATAATGGTCCTCCCAAGACTTCCTTCCCTGCTTCTATGGATGAGGCCCACTGATGGATGTATCCAGGCTTTCTCCAGGGTTTCTCCTTCTTGTTTTGCTAGAGCATATCCTCGAGTAACTTGCTAAGAAAGGAAATGCGTGAAGAAAACATTTGAGTATTCCAGAATCTCCAAATCTCTTTACCCTCTGCACGTTTAGTTGATTGTTTGGGTAGAAACATCACTCCAGATTTAAAATAATGTTTCTAAGAACTATAGCACTGCTAATTCGCTTCCCTTATAAATAATCTGCCTGGACGCCTTTCTGGAGCCATTTAGAATATCCCCTTTATCCTCGGTTCCCTAAAGTCTCACCACATCACCTCCAGGAATGACTTTTTAAAATTCATTCTACTTGACTGCAGGTTGGATCTTTCAACACGAAGATTCATTTCTTTATGTGTCATTTATCATCTGAAAAATTCCTCCCACACACTTTCTCTTGTCGCTAACCCTTATGGACTGCCAGGACTATCTAAAGCAACATTCTACGAAGATGGAAATTTTCCACAAATCTGTGCTGCCTAACACTGCAGCCAATAGCCACACATGCCTCCAAGCAGCTGACATGAGGCTAGTATGGCTAAAGAACTGAACTGGTGGCTAAAGTGGCTAAGGCGCGAGCCACATACACCTGAGCTGGCGGGTTTGAATCCAGCCCGGGCCCGCCAAAAACAATGACAATTGCAACCAAAAAAAGAGCCAAGCATTATGGCGGGTGCCTGTAGTCCCAGCTACTTGGGAGGCGGAGGCAGAAGAATTGCTTGAGCCCAGGAGTTGGATGTTGCTATGAGCTGCAATGCCATGGCACTCTACCCAGCGCAACAGCTTGAGGCTGTCTCAATTAAAAAAAAAAAACTGAATTCGTTTTTAATTTTTAATTATTTTTTATTGTTTCTGATTCATTGAGAGTACAAAGAATTAGGTTACACTGATTACGTGTGTTAAAATCCCACTTACACTTGTGTCCCACCCAAGAGGCATGCCATGCACCGTCACCCCCATCCCCCTTTTTCCTCCCCTCTCCCCCTCCCCCATTCCCTTACCTTCCCTTGTATTAGCTCATCTTCTGCCTTCATATTAGAATTGAGTACATTGGGTTCTTGCTTCTCTATTCTGTGATGCTTTACTAAAAAGAATGTGTTCCACCACCATCCAGGTTAATACGAAAGGTGTAAAGTCTCCATCTTTTTTAGTGGCTGAATAGTATTCCATGGTGTACATATACCACAACTTGTTAATCCATTCTTGGGTTGGAGGGTAGTTAGGCTCTTTCCATAGTCTAGTGCGAATGTCCTTAGGATAAACTAATTTTTTTTCCTTCTAGGTAGATGCTAGTAATGGGATTGCAGGATCAAATGGGAGATCTCACTTGAGTTATCTGAGGATTCTCCATACTTCCTTCCAAAAAGGTTGTATTAATTTGCAGTCCCACCAGCAGTGTAAAAGTGTTCCCTTCTCTCCAGATCCCTGCCAGCATCTGCAGCTTTGAGACTTGGTGGTGTGGGCCATTTTCACTGGGGTTAAGTGGCATCTCAGGGTAGCTTTGATTTGCATTTCTCTGATGATTAGGGACAATGAGCATTTTTTCATATGTTTATTAGTCATTAGTCTGTCTTCTTTACAGAAGGTTCTATTCATGTATCTTGCCCAGTGGCATATGGGATTGTTGGGTCTTTTTTGTTGTTGTTAATTTGAAGAACTGAATTTTTAATTTAATTCTTATTAATTGAAATTCAAACAGCCTCATGTGACTAGTGGCTACTGTGCTAGACAGTGCAGTTAGACCAATAGGACTTATTTTCTAGGTCTCTCCTATTTGCTCCCATGTTATCCTAAATTACAGTCCTTGTCTAGAACATTTCCTTGACTTTGTCTTTCCTCTAGCCTTTTTGTGGATTTCTTGGTTTTGGCAATCATTACATATTTCCAGAAACATTATTCTTTAACAACATCTTATTTTTGATTTAAGGATGCAATATTCTTGACTGCAGATTCATACTCTAATGAAAGATTTCAAATAGCTATTCATTTCATTGAATTAGCTCTTTTTCCTCTGAAGTCAGTTTTCCTTTTTATCGTGGCCTCTTTCACATTTTAAGTTATGATGACATGCTTGGTAACCCTTGCTTCTCCATTTGCATTAAAACTTGAGATTATAGAAAAGGCTGACAAATGTCTGAAGACAAAATCCTTCAGGAGCTTCTTCACTGCCCTGCATAGTCTGGGCACTGAGAAGCCAGAGCATTGGCCAAGCTTGGTTAAAAGACAACTGAACGGAAGATATGCCCTGGAATCAGGACACAGTGAGATGTCTTTCCTCTGGCATAATTTGTTTAAATTCCATGGTATGTTTAAAAAAAAAAAAACAAAAAACACCCTAAAGACCTTCACCCTGTCATCTTCTTCCCAGAAAAGATTCACTTATATTCCAGAGCAAAGTCAGTCCCTCTTGCCCCTCCCTCTCCCCCAGGGAAGACAGGGCAGGTGTGTAGCCATGCTACGGCTCCACGGCTGATGGTTCCGGGGTTCCCCTCCTGCAGCACAACCAGCTGCACCTACAGGATGTCACAGGCTGAGGTGTGTCCTCCCCACAAAATTCATACATTGAAGTCCTGAGCTCTAACTCCTCAAAATGCGACTATATGCGGAAGCAGGGTCATTGCAGAGCTGGGTAAGTTAAAATGAGGTCCTTCGGGTAAGTCCTAATCCAACATGACTTGTGTCCTGGCAAAAAGAGTAAATACGGACAGAGACCTGGCCAGAGGAAAGATGCTGTGAAGACACAGAGAGGAGGGTGGCCCTCTCTGAGCAAGGAGCTGGGCGCGATGCTTCCTCAGAGCCTCAGAAGGAACCCATCCTGCCAACGCCTTCATCTCAGACTTCTGCCCTCCGGAACCATGAGAAAATAAATTTCTGTTGTTTAAGCCACCCAGTCTGTAGCACTTTGTTCCGGCAAGACCCTAGCGGGACCAGAGTAAGACCACCTCTTCCTGCTGGAGCCCTAAGAAATGCTGGGAATAGACAGCGCCTGTTTCTTTCAGAGCATGTACTTCTCTCCACCTGTGTCTACACTCAGCACAGCAGGGAGCTGCGTGTAACATACAGGGTTGTCAACAGGCAGGTATCACTTTAGCTAAAGTGGGCTCTGAGGACCCCTACAATCCAGGATAAAGGTTCCACCCTGGGGTAGTAATACCACACCATTGCTCTGGTTATCACCATAATCACTCGTTTCTTTATAGGTAAGAATCATAGGACTATTTTGCTTGGGGTAAATGACATGCCATTCTTCAGTGGGGGTGCAGGATAGGGGGGCACTAACAGCTCAGTACACCTGACCCCCACACCCCCAGCCTTCTACTACAGATGCCGCCACCTCCGAACTGTGTGCACCCAGGGCCCCTCCACCGTGGCAGGTGTCCGTGTGCACCCGGGGTCCCTCCATAGTGGAAGGTGTCCGTGTGCAGCCGGGGCCCCTCCATGGCGGCAGGTGTCCGTGTGCACCCGGGGTCCCTCCACCATGGCAGGTGTCCGTGTGCATCTGGGGCCCCTCCATGGTGGCAGGTGTCCGTGTGCACCCAGGGTCCCTCCACAGGGGCAGGTGTCCGTGTGCACCCGGGCCCCTCCACCCCAGTAGGTGCGCACCGGGGCCGCGTGCACACCCCAACGGCTGCACCGCTGTCATCCTTCCATCTGTTCTCCATCTTCTAAAAACTGGTGTACGTCTCATCTGCTGTAACCTTTGATGTTGTAGTTTAACTTTTACTCTCATACAGTCTTTTTGGGGGGTCTCAAGAAGGGAAGAAGATAAACACATGTGATCAGACAGCCTTATTCAAGCAAAAGCTCCAGTTTGTCTTCTTGAATCTTGATTCATCCCGACATTATATCAAATAAGGGACCCAGAGTTATCTAAACTCTAGATTCTTGGATGGCTAAATGAACACATGACAAGTTATGCAGAACATTCTTTCAAGCGCTATTGAAAATATTTAAGCAGGTATGAGAAAGCGACGTCTTTGAGGGTAGCCAACTGGGAAGGAAAGCAGTTACAAGTCTAAGAATACAGAAGTAAAATTCTTATATTAAAGCAGCTATTTTATCTGGAAATGAAAAAATATTAAGATACAGTAAGTATTGAGTTGTTTGAGATTGAACGTTCTCAGTGGGTAAAGGGAATATATATATTTTTGATTTTCAAGATACGGTTTCCTATATCCTCAGTTTCAGAACTGGCTCTGGGTCACTGGCTCTCAGCAATTCTACTAGAAATGGTCTCCGATGACATGCCCTCAGCTAACAGCATTGAGAGAATTGATTAGACACAGACACACAGCCCAAAATGCAGGACCCAGCTAAGCTTTTACAACGCAGATTTTTAGCCCTTCTACCACCATAGTGGAGGGGAGAAAACCTCCTCTTAATTCCTTGAAGGATGTGTTCTCACACAGAAACTGGCATTCAGGCTCAATCAGATACTGAAGCCCCAACACTTCAAGGCTGAGCAAGAAAGTCCCAAGCAGGTACATTACCATTACTGTTACCATTACTGGCTATACCGCAGCACCTCTTACTCTGTCCTGTCTGTTGCTTCTGGCTTTTACGGGCTCAGAGTTAGAACCTAACAAATGCGTGTCTGATAAGGAAGAAGAGGATGGAAAGGAAAGAAACACAAGAATTTACCTTCTGTCCACTCGGTCAGCATTTCAGCAGACAGAAAAATATGGCACCAGAAATCTCAATGAACATCTATAGATCACACAACTGTGAAGCCTTTCTCTTTAACATGCCACTTAGATAATGGTCTGAACGGCGGTTAGAAATGAAACTGCAGGACAAGAGGGTTCGAGCTCCCCCACCTCACTCACAGTCCGGGCAAGGATTCCTGTGACCACAAAAAATTAGCACATGCCAGGCATGGTTCTGAGCACTTGACAGAGACTGCTCACTAATATGCACATTACCCTTGCTTTACAGATAGGAAAAATGAGGCACAGAGAGGTTAAAAAGTCAAAAGTCACACAGCAGGCAAGGCAGCACTTCAGCCCTAACAGGGAAGGTCATTCCTGGCTCATTAAAACATGATCTTCAAAGATTACTTTCTCTCACTTAACAAATGAACATTACGCTAACTCAAGAGTCAGCAAAATGTGTCCTTGAACGCTGGCAGAACAAAACACGTCCCCTGCAAAGATACCCCTGTTGCAGCATGAACCTTGCAAGGATTATGAAGGAGTTTCAGAGTCACAGGTGGCTCATGAGCACCGGAATTTTGGTTCCACTATTTGGATGACTAAGGAGAGTGCAAAAGATTGCTTTCTTAAGCTTTCAGAAGGGAAAAGGAGGAAATACCGAGAGACACAGAGGGCACCCCAAACAAGGGTTTTGGCAAACCTTTGAAACAAACATACAAAAAAATACTGGTTTTTTTTGGACAGTGGTTCCTTATGAAGATTTCCATATTCAGTAAAGGTAGAGTAAGATGTGGAATCCCCCACGTAAGAAGGTAAGAGTTAATAAGGCATCAGCCAAGCCAGAGAGGGATAAATCAAGTAAAACAAGGAAAAGCTTCCAAACGGAGCAAGTAGTTATAGGACCCTAAGACCCCCACACCAAAATTACCGCTGGAACAACTGTAGCTGGAAAAACATTTCCAGTGATAAAAATCAGCTCCCTAACTACAGATGTGAGTTTTGAGCAGAGACGATTTTCATTTATCTGCCTGGATTAAGAGGACTTGCTAGCATTAGCGTGGTGGGCCCCTGAGCAACACAGGTTCGAACTGTGTCGATTCATTTAGAGATTGATTTTTTTTCCAACCAAATGTGGATCAAAAATGCAGTATTCACGGGACATGAAACCCAAGTACGCAGAGAGCTTTTTCCTAGGAGGGTTCTGCAGGGCTTGAATATGCACAAATTTTAGTAAACACGCGGGTCCTAGAACCAGTGCCCTGGGGTTACTGAGAAAGGCTGCATTTATCATTTGACACACCGCAGCTCTTCAGGAATTCTTGGGAATCGCAGTGCTCACCTAGTTTTAAGTTTTGTCAGATTCTAAACATGGACATGAATTTTCTTCTTCTCTAATCGAGACTAAGAGTCTGTGAGAATGCACATGGGAGAAAGAAAAGTGAACGAGCATGAGTGTGCCCGAGGGGGAGAGTGACTGATGGCAACAGCCCCCAGATGAGAGTGACAGGGCCGGGAGAGGGCCGAGACCCCAGGAGACCGAGCGCCAGGGCTCAGGAGTGCGGGGACTTGAGTGGTCCAGCAGATTGAGTCTGTGCATCAAGAGACTTCTGGAAAACACTTCTAGGGCTTTATACTCTGCGTACAAAAATAAACTTTTAGGTTGAAAATGTGAACAACTTCTTACGAAAAAGAAATTATTCGCCAATAATTGTGTGGGGTCGGGAACCGGGCTAAGTGCTTGCTGCCTCTGCCCTCCTGGATAAAGGTCCTCATCTCACTCTCGCCCCTGTGTCCTGCTGGAGGGGAGGAGCCACTTCCCACAGGCAACTGCTCCCAAGATTTAAAGCTGAGGGGGGATTCGGAGGCTTCTGACACAGACGATCAGTGAAGCAACTTACATTGCCAGTGATAAAAATCAGCTCCCTAACTACAGATGTGAGCTCCCTCTTTCCCAAATACGGTGACAAAGATTTCAGCTTCACATCATGTCAAGAGTTTTATGAAGCCAAAGCTTTCCAGTACTGAATAATCCTATGTGACTCCTACAGAAATCAAGCAGCAAAAGCAGTAATCATAACTATTACCTTTTGGGTCAAAAATTTGGTTAAAGCCAAATGACAACTAAACTATTTTACTGGCTGTAAGACTGAATCCAGAGCATATGACAAAGCTGGACTGTGAAGTCGGCAATTGCTCCAGATTACAGCTGGAAGCAGTAATTTTATCACTCTGCCCCTCCCCACCCTGTAAATTCTAAATATAGTTCAGACAGCCACTCTGACTGCAGGTCAGTGGGGCATTGACAGTAAGACCCTGGGAGGGGCTCCCCTCTCTCTGCTCACTGACCCAGGAGGGTCACGCCCAGGGAGCCCTGGTCCCGCTTGTTCAAGGGCCTGGACCCCTGCTAGGGCTGGGATCAGGTGTCCTGGGTGTAGGATGTCCCCCATACCCTGGATCAGCTAGCTCAACCAGGCATGCCATGGAGAAAGCTAATTAGCTACTTCAGGGATGTCATGTTTTATGAGCAGTCATCAGTACTAAGACAATTTCATACAAAAGGATAATATTCCTACAGGCACGTCAGAGGTTATGTCCTCTTTCCATGGGCTCCTTTGTGCTTCCTTCATGGCAACAAAGAGGTGGTTCTCATTTTTTAATCCAACCAGAAGTCTCCTGGCTTATAGAGACCTTCTTCCCCGCACTGTTCCCTTGCCCACACCTAACGTTCATCCCGCCCAGTAACATCCTGCAAATCTGCTTCCTCCACTGCTGAACCCTCCCCCTCATTACGGTTTGTTTGGATAAGTGATAGAGTCTCCGAAAAATTCCCCTGAGTTGACTCCCTACCCCCTCCCAGCCACTATCATAAGACTGTTCCGGAACATGGCCCCAGTCACAGGGCTCCCCTGTGGGAAGGGCCCGTGTTCCCCCACTGCCAGCGCCTCCATCCAGTCAAGTTCACCTGCTTCTCCCACTGTAAGGAATGAGAGCTGTGCCTACCCTGGAGCTACAACAACACTACGATTATCCCTATAGCACAGTGATAAATCTTGATGTAATTTTTTAGGGTGGATTAGGGTATGACCTCAGCTGTTTTCAACAAAACTGCTTGTTGAATGATGACAAATGTACATGAACCAAAATGGCATTTGGCATCCTTAGTATTGGGATCTGACCTGCTTGTTGTTCAGAAAGCTGTTTATAAAGGCTTTGTGAAGACCTGGAACATTATAAAAACTATGTGCTTAGTTATGAAGCTTTTATAATCTGAGGATCCTTTTAAATAGAAACTTCTACTCGAAATTCACTTCCCAACTACGTGTTGTCTTTTTTTTTTTTTTTTGCAGTTTTTGGCCGGGGCTGGGTTTGAACCCGCCACCTCTGGCATCTGGGGCTAGTGCCCTACTCCCTTGAGCCACAGGCACCACCTATGTGTTGTCTTTTAACTGTAGACATTTGAAAATACAACACAAAAAACTGCGTCTTGGCCATGTCCATGCCAAATAGGAAAAAGTCCAAACAGAATCAGAATTTGTAGCTGAATTACAAATCTCTGCCAAAAAAAAAAGAAAATGTATATTTGTCAAAAGAGGGGATTCGGATTTAACTATCTAGTGGGTGCTATAATCATAACTCTCTAATACAAAGAGATTGCCAGCAGGAATATGGTAACTGCTTTGTTTGAAAAAGACTTTTCCAGGAAGGTCGGAACATACAAGAATAAGCATTAGTAAGATGCACCATGGTCAAACGCAAAGGAATGAACAATAATTTGTAGAGAAATGCACATGTTGGCTGCAATCATGAATGTCACATCAAGACAGATAAGGAAAGCCACTCTTGCCTAGTGGCTCAGTACAGTCCAGCACCTGCTGAAACTCTGATGTGCCTCACAACTAACCAAGTTCTTGGGGGTTAGAACTTGCCCAACTAACTGTGGGCAACAAACTATAAATTGAACACAAAATAAGTATGTTCCCTGAAAAACCAAAATCTGAATAATCCTTAGTTAATGACCATTTGTACAGTTGATAGTTTCCCAAGTTGTTTCTTTCTCTTTCTTAAGTAACATGGGAATCTGGGTCAATTTGAAAGCCAGCGTATACTTGAAACTATTTTTAGGTCATCTGTCCCCTTTTGGGCTGATCAGTGCAACCTGGCAGCAATTTGACTTCAGAGCAGCAGAGGAAGGAAGGCACCCTGAGCGCTCCCGGAGCCCAGCACCTTCCCAGGAAGCGGGCCAGTTATGTTCCATTGCCCTTCCTGCCACCAGTTAACTAGTCAGAGGTGGGAGGCTTTATCCTTCTGCAGGAGGTTCAATGGACACACACACACACACACACACACACACACGGCCATGTCCCAGCACCCACGTCCTGTGAATGTTTACTTATTTGTAAACAAGATCTTCATAGATGTGCTTTAGTTACTCTTGAGATGAAATCATCCTGAATTGCCAGGATGGGTCCTAAACCCGATGACATATGTCCTTACATGAAACAGAAGGGAGAAGACACAGACACACAACAGAGGAACTTCGGGAAGACCAAGGCACAGACCGCAGTGATGCTGCCACAAGCCAAGGACGCCTGCAGCGACAGGAGCTGGAAGAGGCGGGGAGCAGGTTCCCCCGGAGTCTCTCTACACCTGCTCAGACCTTGATTTCAGACTCGTGGCCTCCCGGACACTGACAGAACTCTTTTCTGCTGTTAAAGACACCCAGTTTGTGGTAAATTGGTATAGCAGCCCCAAGAAATATAGTTCCAGACACACAGGTATATTGTTCTCACTTTGAAATGGCAAAGGAATACCACTTAAACAGTTAACAGGGACCAGCCTCTCATCTTGAGAACAGTCTAAGCATCTGGCCTCTACAATTACACTAAATGGGATTAAACACGGGCTCTGCGCCACATAAGAAATTGCTGTGCAAATACTCACGGTGGAGTTGATGGGCCACATCAGCACATCTCCATTCGCAGTAAGTGACCATTTCTCCATGTTATGTCAGTCAATACTGGACCCCGTCCAGCGCGATGGCTAGCTTTCAGAAATGAATCTAAAAATGCTGAATCTTCTTTACAGTCAGATGTTAGGAGGTGGGCTGACTCTAACATCTCTCGCAAATTGTGACCACTCATTATTTTGTATGAACTTGCTTGTTTCTATTACAAACACAAACACACTTCAGCTCAACTGTGGAGTGTAATTCTTGAAAGGAGGTACAGAAGATAAGCAGTGGCCAAGGAGGACAGGACTGAAGAACAGACAGCCACAGAGGATCTGAGTGAGGGCCAGATGTACACGATGAGACGGAAGAACTTCAAAGCCAACACTCAGAATATGGGCAAAGGAAATGAACAGGCACGCTGCAGAGGACATCCAAACCACTGAAAAGGCTCAGAAAGGGTGGCCCAGCTCACCATAACGTCCCACATGCACGGCTCTGAAAGCTCCAAAACGTCTCAAGACAGAAGGAGAACCCTCAAATTCAAATACGGGTCTGGCAAGGTAGTTTTGCAACCCAACTACATTAACACAGGTGAAACTCAAAGACAGCCCCACAATACTGCCTACTAACTCCAAAGACAAATTCTAAAGTTAGCGTTTATTTCCTGGGGTGCCAAGACTACTGAATAGCAAAAGTGTTATTTAGCTTATAAATGGTCTACTTGTAATCTGTTAGCACATTTTGGAAGTGCTTTCCAAGGGAGAGAAAAACCTCAAAACATAAACAAAGTCTGATCTTCACTAAGACGCCTTTACTTATAATAAAGGTGAAAGATAGTGTTAAATAGCTCACTAACAGAAAAAGGTATGTGTGGATTTCTTTGAGAAGCTTGTAACAGCTTATAAATTTACTTATCCTAGTAGAAATTTTGCTGCTCATTTTTACATAATCATAGAACTGGGTGAGACAGCTATATTACTTAACATTTATATTTGGGTTAAAGCAAAAGTTACTTACTATTCCCAAATATAAAAATATTCTCTAGAAAAAAAGTGAGTAGATATGAGAACAAAATAATTCAGTCTACCTTTAATGGGGACTCACAAAATACTTTCCATGGAAAAATATCTAAGTATCTAAAAAGATTCTCGTGAAGAAATTGTATATACTAACGATTTCCTTTGAAGAATTTCTGGACCGTTTAAAGTGTTAAGAGCCCCCAAAAGAATGGTTGTCTCTCATATTTTAAAGTTAAAACTAACCAGGTTGTCGTGATAAAGACAGGAAAAAACACAACAATGTTCCTCAACGATGAGAAGAAAATACAGAATAAATTACAATATTGCTTTTAGATTAAACTTGTAATCTTCATTAGGAAAAAAATCCATTAGGATTTTGATTTTTCACAGAGAGATGGAAAATCAATAGGAAGATGAAATTATTTGTGGGAGGTGAATTATATAGTATCTGAATTATATTCCATTTAAAAATTAGGCCATGCATGGTGGTTTACACTTTCAGAGGCTGAGGCAGAAGGATCATTTGAAGCCAGGAATTCAAGACCAGCCTCTACAAAAAATAGTGACACCCGGTCTCTATAAAAAATTTAAAAATTAGCCAGCCATAGTGGTATACACCTGTAGTCCTAGCTACTCAGGAAGCAGAGGCAAGCAGATTGCTTGAGCCCAGGAGTTCAAAGTTGCAGTGAGCTGTGATGACTGGGCAAGTGAGCAAGACTCTATCTCAAAAAAAAAAAAAAAGAAAGAAAAGAAAAAAGAAAATTAAATTATTATTATATGAAATTTTCATACAACAGGGGCTTCAGCACACACACACACACAAACCTTCTGAGGGCATTTAGTGATTTTTCCATCTTATGGCCATAAATTAGTGTTTTTTAATTTGCAAAAAATACTTAAAGTGAATTGGCTTAAACTTAAGTTTTAATGGATCACCTGTGTCAACCAAGGGTATTCTGTTGGTTCGTGAGGCAACTGTTCTATCTTCAAACCAAACAAAAACTAAACCACCCTCTGATGTTAGGAAGAATTCACGACGCGTGTGAACATCTGGAGTTCACAGGACGAGATAGTAAACAGCTCCCGACCACGAGCAGAGTGTTCACTGTTACTGTGCTATCAGTAAAAAGCACTGTAGGAAGGAGGCTGAGGAGAGGGTGAGGATGTCACCCTGAAGCCACAGAATACAACTTCCTTGGAAGGTAAGAGGATTTAGCCTGCACATGAAGATGGCAAAGCTGAGCACTGCACAACTCAGTGCTGAGAGCACTCCAGCCAAAATGCCAGGCTGGGACTTGGCTTCTGTCCTCAGTAGCACGGGGCAGTGGGTCAGATTAAGCACCTTAGTCGCAGGCTTCTTGTTTGTAAGATGGGGATAATGCACGGGTAGCTACTGTGGACGATGTATGAGAAAGCACCAGTGCTGGCCCCACAATGGGCATCTGAGTCAGGAACTGTGCTCCTCAGTCAGGCTAGCTCCATTCTTCAGCCACAGGTCAGGCTGGGCATCCTAGAAATGCCTGTCATGGGCAGCAGAGGACCATCAAGAAAGAGAGTGCTGGTGTCACTCTTGAAATCTGTGCTGCATAATGCAAGGGTCCATGTCGGATCTATTAGTATAGAGTATAAATGTCTTAACACAATAATTAAGTAAACGAGATGAGTATATATTAACCAGTGTGATGCAAACGCTCCTAATGCTATATGAAATCAGCACAATGTACCCCATATATTCATTAATGGATACATGATCTATGTATTTCTATGATTTAATAAAAAAAAATTAAATGACCTAAATGATCAAAAAAACTACATGTGAACAATGTACCTTTAAGCATATGACCCCTCATATTAACCCCACCCAAAAGACAAACAATTGAATTCCAAATAAGTGGAGCCAAGGCTTCACTCGACTGAATTGCATGGAAATAAGTAAATACGTACATACATACTATTAAAAAAAAAAAAAAAAAGAAAAGAAAAGAAAGAAAGTCTGCTGATGCTGAACTCTCCCCCAAGGCTGAGAGGGACAGAAACAGAACAGTTTGCAGGATTTGCCAACACTTGATAGACAAGTGCTCATCACCGCAGTTCTGCTCCCAGATACACACTCAACAGAAATGCCTGGTTCATAACAGCAATGACCCACATGCCCCTCAAAATGTACAATACTCACCCAAAAGAGTATTTTACAGCAAAGAGAATGAACAAACTCTACCAAACAAAGTGGATGATGAACAAGTCGGAACACGAGCTTGAGGTGTGTTTCCATTTGAATGAAGAACAAAACCAGGCAAAGCCAGGTGTTAGAAGTCAGGACGGCATCCCATAAAAATGTACAACTATTAAGCACCCATCGTAATTAAAAAGAAAATAAAATTTAGAAAAAGAAGCTGGGTCAGGCACAGTGGCCCATGCCTGTAATCCCAACACGTTGGGAGGCCGAGGAGGGTGGCCTGCCTGAGCTCAGGAGTTCAAGACCAGCCTGAGCAAGAGCAAGACCTCTCCTCTACTAAAAACAGAAAAACTAGCCAGGTACTGTGGCAGACACCCGTAGTCTCAGCTACTCAGGAGGCTGCAGCAAAAAGATTGCTTGAGCCCAAGAGTCTGAGGTTACTGTGAGCTATGACACCACCGCACTCTATCCAGGGTGACAAAGTGAGTTGCCCCTTCAAAGGGGGAATAGTAACAAGAAGGGACCATGATAGGTGCCTCTAGGGTGCCAGAACCCTATTTCTTGATCTGGTTACATGTGAGAGTTTGGGTGTAAAAATTCAAAAGATAGACTCTTAGGATATGTGCACTTTTCTTCTTCAATAAAACATTTTTTAAAAATCTCTCTATTACTGGTAAAATCGCCAAGGCACAGTACCCCACACCACTCAACTTTGAGGCCGGGAGTGCCGAAGCCCGACGTCAGCCTGGCCACCTGTCTACCTGTGGGGAGGCAACTCGGGCCAGGCTGCAAACCTGTCTCCCACGGGTGATTTCTCCACTCATGGCTAAGCCTGGCATCTCTCTGCTGCTTTTCCTATGTTGGAAATGGAACACTTTTCCCAGCCATATTTCTTCTCTTCTAGATTTTGGTAACCATCTATATGGAAGAATCTTCAGGCAAAAGACACACCTCAGATACAGAGCTGAAATGAAACTACTGATACCCAACTTCTTTTAATGAAATGCACCTTGCCTTAAGGCAAGTCATTTAAAAGAAATATCTGTTATGGGGCAGCGCCTGTGGCTCAAAGGAGTAGGGCTCCGGCCCCATATGCCAGAGGTGGCGGGTTCAAACCCAGCCCTGGCCAAAAAACGCGCAAAAAAAAGAAAGAAAGAAATATCTGTTATGATATTAAAGATACAATTTTTAAGAAATTAATTCTTTTTTTTTTTTTTTGTAGAGACAGAGTCTCACTTTATCGCCCTGGGTAGAGTGCCGTGGCGTCACACTGCTCACAGCAACCTCCAGCTCTTGGGCTTAAGCGATTCTCTTGCCTCAGCCTCCCTAGTAGCTGGGA
>CAUYON010016720.1:0-13181 GCA_963573935.1 Arctocebus calabarensis
TGTGGCAGGCACCTGTAGTCCCAGCTACTTGGGAGGCAGAGGCAAGAGACTCGCTTGAGCCCAGGAATTGGAGGTTGCTGTGAGCTGTGATGCCACAGCACTCTATCCAGGGTGACAGCTTGCGGCCCTGTCTCAAAAAAAAAAAAAAAAAATTTTTTTTTTCTTTTTTTTTTTTTTGTGACAGAGTCTCACTTTGTTGCCCTTGGTACAGTACCGTGGCACCACAGTTCACAGCAACCTCCAGTGCTTGGGCTAGGGCAATTCTCTTGCTTCAGCCTCCTGAGTACCTGGGATTACAGGCACCTGTCACAACGCCTGGCTATTTTTGTTGCAGTTGCCATTGCTGTTTTAGCTGGCCGGGGCCAGGTACGAACCTGTCACCCTCGGCATATGGGGCTGGCGCCCTACTCACTGAGCCATAGGTGCCACTCTAGAAAAATTTTTTAAATTGATTTTGAATGGCTTGGCGCTTGTGGCTCAGCGGGCGAAGGTGCCAGCCATGTACATCTGAGCTGGCGGGTTCGAATCCAGCCTGGACCTGTCAAACAACAATGACGGCTGCAACCAAAAAATGGCCGGGTGTTGTGGTGGGCACCTATAGTCCCAGCTACTTGGGAGGCGGAGGCAAGAGACTCGCTTGAGCCCAGGAATTGGAGGTTGCTGTGAGCTGTCATGCCACAGCACTCTATTCAGGGTGACAGTTTGAGGCTCTGTCTCAAAAAAATAAATAAATAAAATAAAAAATAAAATTGATTTTGAAGAAGGTATTTGAGAAAATATGTTTGGATCATCTTTACAATGCTGGGCACCTGGCACATGTTATGTAGAATTAATAATTCTGAAAATCATTATATATTTTTCTTTTTACAATTTTATTCCATCTGCTAATTATTACATAAAAAGAAGTTTTAAGCTTCTATTAAAACCGTAAGAAATATATCTTATAGGGCAGCGCCTGTGGCTCAGTGAGTAGGGTGCTGGCCTCATATTCCGAGGGTGGCAGGTTCAAACCTGGCCCCGGCCAAACTTGCCTTGTATCTTTCTTCCGAAAAAATAGCTAGGCATTGTGGTAGGAGCTGTAGTCCCAGCTACTCGGGAGGCTGAGGCAAGAGAATCGCCTAAGCCCAGGCGCTGGAGGTTGCTATGAGGGCACTACTGAGGGCAATAAAATGAGACTCTGTCTCTACAAAAAAAAAAAAAAAGAAAGAAAGAAAGCAACGTATCTTATAAAAATAAAGCTTACTGGTGAAATACAAATACACTGCCTAGCAATAAAGAAGCTTTATATTTTCCTTCTCAAGAATAACTGAAACTCTAGCTGGGTATTGTGGAGGGCGCCTGTAGTCCCAGCTACTTGGGGGGCTGAGGCAAGAGAATTGCTTAAGCCCAGGAGTTAGAAGTTACTGTGAGCTGTGATGCCATGGCACTCTACCAAGGGCGACATAATGAGACTCTGTCTCAAAAAAAAAAACAGAATAACTGAAACTCTGTCAATGCCTACACACTTATACCACACACTGATTTTTAGATAATATACAAATAGGGATACTGTGCATTATGAATAAGGTTTATATTAACATAAACTATTGTGTCTAAAGATTTACTGCCTGCATATTTGATATCCTCAACTGCAATTCCTAGGAGTCTAAATTTTCTGGGTAACATGTGAAAATTGAAGGGAAAATAAAAAATCCAAATTCTGAGGTGGCACTTAAATGAAGACAGAGGAGACTCGGTGATTATACATCTCCTCTCCTCTCAAGAGGCAGAAAGGACTGGATGTAGGGCCAACCTCACAGGGTCTCTCTTTGCTCTCCTATAACATCAGATCTTTTATAAGACATTTGCCTATCATCACCCGCTACAATCTGTTCTTAAACAATCAGCTAAACTAAACTAGATTTATAGAAAGTCTGCATTCTTGCTTTTAAAAAATACCATCCAATATTTAAAACATATTTATTTTGCATAAAGTATTATGTACCTTGCAGATCTATTTGCAAAGTGGATTTGGGTTTAGAAAGTGTTCTTAATCATTAGAGAAGAATTACACTTCATTTTTCTACCATTAGCTTGTATTTTTCAAATTCATTCAGAAATTGGAAGACTGGTCTCTCTTACCCAGTGATGAGCTACCCAGAACACTCAACTTTGGTTTAAGTATACGGAATGAAGACATGTTTTGAGTTGTAAATTCCAAATTTCAATTCCTGGCCCTTAGTTGTAAAGTGTACATGCAATTTCTATTTCTCAGCATTTGGGAAAAACCATACTACCACACCAAGTATGACTTCAAAAACAGGTTCTCATGACAAGAACATCTTGTGATCAACTGCAAAACACAAATAGCATCTGCTTTTTTATTAGGTTTTCAATTTCTTAAAAAAATTGCACATAATCCAGAGGCATTATCTGTACTTTTAAATATGTAACTGCTTCTTTATAGGGAGAAAAAAGTAGAATTACATGTATAGTCATAAATGACAAAGCTAAAGAAAACTGTAATAAAAATATACATTTCAATTAAGCAAAGAGAACAGTTTTAGGAAACAAAAATTCATAAACTAAAGGCACTGCTACAACTGTGCTTTACCTGCTCTTTTTCAAGCATATCTGCTTTACGAAGTATTTTCATTGCATACACGTGCCCTGTATCTTTCTTCTGAACAAGTCGCACCTAAAAAGTTATAAAAGAAATACCAACTCAAAAATTTGCAATGTCATGCTAATGCTTTGGTGTGTTATAGGAAGCAGTTACTAAACTAAAAAAGTATTATATTCTAATATAAGCAACTAACAGTAATAAAGCAAAAAAATGAAACATTCCAAAATGAACACATGACATACAGTGATGTCATGCTGGAAACATCCTCAAATATCTCTAGATTTGAACAGCTTTGGCTCCCTAGTTGAATAAACCAATCTAATTTAAAACTTTCAGCTTCAAACTTAAGGACTCATTAAACCCCTGGCATATGTCAGCTCAGAAAAATCTAAGTAAATGATTATAGCAATGTTTAAAACAAAGTTTAAATAAAAAATTCATGCATAGGAAAAACATAAGGAGGCTCGGTGCCCCTAGCACAGTGGGTACAGCACCAGCCACATGCACCGAGGTGAACCCTGCCACGGCCAGCTAAACGACAAATGCAACAAAAAAATAGCCAGGTGTTGTGGCGGGCGCCTGTAGTCCAATCTACTTGGGAGGCTGAGGCAAGAGAATCGCTTAAGCCCAAGAATTTGAGGTTGCTATGAGCTGTGACGCTATGGCATTCTTCCGAGGGCAACATAGACTATCTCAAAAAAAAAAAAAAAAAAAGGAAAAAATCTAAAATGTAGAAGAGAAATGGTGTTTTATGCAGTTTTCCAATTTTTTCTTTTTGTGAGAGGCTCATTCTATTGCCCTAGGTAGAGTGCTGTGGTATTATAGCTCATAGCAATCTCAAATTCTTGGGCTCAAAAGAACTTCTTGCCTCAGTTTTTCTATTTTTAGAGATGGGGTCTCACTCTGGCTCAGGCTTATCTCACACTCATGAGCCCAGGCGATCCACTGGCCTTAGCTTCCCAGAGTACTGGGATTATAGGGGTGAGCCATTGTGCCTGCTCTTTTCCAGTGTTTTTTTTTTTTTTTTTGAGACAGAGCCTCAAGCTGTCACCCTGGATAGAGTGCCGTGGCATTGCAGCTCACAGCAACCTCCAATTCCTGGGCTCAAGCGAGTCTCCTGCCTCCGCCTCCCAAGTAGCTGGGACTACAGGCTCCCGCCACAACACCCGGCCATTTTTGGGTTGCAGCCGTCATTGTTGTTTGGCGGGCCCGGGGGCTGGATTCGAACCCACCAGCTCAGGTGTACGTGGCTGGCGCCTTAGCTCGTTGAGCCACAGGCGCCGAGCCGAGAAGAGTGTGTTCTTCACAGTCTTCCCAGGAGGCGCACTGTGACTGTGGCGAGGCCTCCTGAGACTTGGACACGTGTTTGAGAAGAAGGTTCTTTCTGTTTTGACATCATTGCAGACCCCGGCAAGCTCCCCGAAGAGACGGGTTGTTGTAGGACGATGAGGAGTTCAGCGATGCCCCACCTTGCCTCAGGGAGAACTGGGCTGCATTTGGGAGGAAGCCATAGCTCTGGACCTCGGGAACTTCCCCAGAAATGAGTGTCTGCTCTGCCTGTCTCTATCAGGACACCATCGCTGTGGGGCGTCTCATTCAGCTCACCTACAGCCCCGCAGAGAGGGAGCTTTTAAAGTCAGCCAATCACTGAGTCATAGACATCCATCCCTGGTCCAATCAGGTAAGGCCAAGATGAAAACTTTGGGTGGTTTTCTGCCTATGAGGGTGAGGCTCCTGCTCCTGCTCCAATCAGGTAAGGGTGGGTGATTCTCTGAAGAGGACTGGGAATTGCCGGCTCTGCTCAACAATTCAGGAGGGAGTTGCTCTAGATAGTTTCTTTGCCTGGAGAACTAGAATTGATGATGGATAAGTCAGGTGAAGTTCCTTGGCTTTATCTAAATAATAATAACAATGAGGAGGAGAAAGAGAGGAAAATGCACCAACCATTTACTGAATTCTACTCCTACCCAGGTAGGAGCTGGGTTTCACATGCTTCATCTTACTTGATTTACAAAACTCTGATTCAAACATTTGCCCCTCCAAATCCTCCCTTTACCCTCCTCCCACCCCAACTCCCTCCCAATTGGCTGATCCTGCTGGACTACAGGGCCAGGGCTCCCCTGCCTCTGGCCTTCTGTGGGATTTATCCAGGGGAAAGAATCTGTGGAGGCGGAGGTGGGAAGAGGAAGCCACCAGAGCAGTCACTGAAGAACTGGCTGGGCCCTAGACTGGGTTACCCATCTCTCAAGGTGGCTGACTCCATAGGACTTTCTTCTTTAGGGTCCCAGAACCTTCCCTCCTGCCTTCCCCCATTGCCCTGTTTCGTAGGGCCTGGAGTAGTTACAGCTGGCTGCAACCTGCCACTTTGTAAATAGATCCTTTGTATATAAACTTTTCTTGAATAATCCTAGAATTATCCTCTTTCAAAATTGCCACCTGCTTCCTGCTGGGGTCTGACTGATTGCTCAGCCGCACGAGGTAGAGGCTCCTCTACCCCCTTTGCACAGATTAGGAAGTCAGCGCCCACAGAGTTAGGAGATTTGCCCACATCACACGACACACATGACGGTGAGAATCCAGACCCTGGTCTGTCTGATGCCAAAGCCAAGGTCACTAAAGAGGAGCCCTGCCGTGCTAGCTGAATGGAATTCCTACCCAGGCCTCTGTGGCACTTTCCACGGCAGGGAGACACTACACAGGAGATGGCGGGAAATGAACAAGGGTTGAGCAGCACAAGCCACATTCTGGAAGGAGCGTTACCCTCTGAGCTTCAACAGCAAGCCTGCACAGATGAAGAACGTGAAAAGGACCCTTATATAAATAACAGACTGAAGAACAAAGGGAGGGGGAAGGAGACAGACAGCAGAGAAGAAATACAGTTGGGGCTGCAGACACTCAAGAATGTCCCAGGAGACAGATGAAGGGGAAGCCGAGATCCTGGTGAAAGACAGAGTCCCACGAGATAAGACTGGACTTTTCTGGGATTACCTGGGAGTGGAAAGAAGAGGATGAGAGGTTGAGGAGAAGCTCTGGGGTTACTGCTGAGATGCTGCTATTGACGGAGGGGGAAATGGAGGATTTGGAGGCCCGGTGGAATTGTCCCAGAGGTGGGAGCAAAGAGCGCATCACCACAGGGCTGGGCACAGCTGCAGTGGAAGGCTGGGAGCTTGTATGAGGGAGAGAAGACTCCGAGGACTGTGGGAAGAGCTGCAGGGAAAAGGTGTGCTGTAACTGCTAAGCTGTGAGAACCAGGAAGGACGGGGGGCAAGACAGGTGGGACCCGGGCGGCAGCAGGCACTGAATTGGCCAAAGATCCCGGGCGGCAGAGGGGGGTGGAGGGTAGGGAGGAGGATGCAGAAGACCCCGAATTTGGGAGGAAGAGAAGGAGAAATCCTAATGGCTTGAAGGCATGAGAAAAGAAAAGAGAATTAGGGCAAAGGAAAGAAAAAATAAAACTGGGCCCTCTTCCAGTCTTCACAATTGTTAAGACTGTGTACCTTAGAAAGATCTGCTGAAGTCCTAGCCCTCAGAATCTCATCTCAGAAGGTGACTTTATTTGGAGATAGGGTCTTTACAGAGGAAATCAAATGAAAGTGATTTGAGGGCAGGTGTCCTTATTTAAAGGGGTGGTTTGGACCCAGACACAAAGGGAAGTTGATGTGGCGACACACAGGGACAGGGCAGCTCTGGGGAAATGGAAGTTCGCAATAGTGTATCTGCAAGCCAGGGGTGACAGCGATCTCTGGGAACACCAGAAATGAGGACGAGGCAGGGAAAATTCCCCCGTAAACCTCAGAGAGAGATTGGCCCTGGCAACACCTTGATTTTGGACTTTCAATCTCTAGACCTGTGAGAGAATAATTTCCTGTTGTTATAAGCCACCCAGTTTGTGGTACTTTATTGCAGTATCCCTTGGTAACCAATAAAACAATTACGAAAGCAGGGGTTGGAGAAAAGGAATAATCCGTGGGGCTGACCCAGGCCTGGGGAGTAAGGTAGCCACAGGGAGTCTTGAGTCTTGCATGAAAAGCTCCCACCAATATTCCCCCAGCAGCAGCCTTCCTCTGGGGCAGTTTCCCAAAGTCCCCAAGCTGTTCCCTCTGATGCAATGAGCTTTTATCCAATTGCTCCTTGGGGGAAGTCCTCCTCATCCTCTAAGGCAGAGCTCTTTTCTCGAGGGATGTTTCTCCCACTGGCCTAAGACTTAATCATCTGTCTGTCCTTTCCTTTCCTGGTGCTGGGTTGATGCTACTTGGGGAAAATACATCTCTGTGGCTCCACTTTATACCTGAACGTCCGTTTGTCCCATTTCTGCCCTCCTATTGCTGCCTGCCTGAGTGGACTTTGCCTCCCCCTCTGCTCCTGGCACTTAACACACCACTAGGCACATGGGGTGGTTGGGGGCTACTACGCAGGGCTGGACTGGGTTGAATTTCTCACGTCACATATGTAACATCAGGAGTGGGAAGCCCAGACAACGATGTTATTATATTTCTCAAAACTGCTTTAAGTGTCTCATTAAGTAATCACATGCTTAATATTGCTGGGAAACGGTCTCTAAATGCCAGAGTGAGAGAAAGCATTTTTCAGAGAACAGGAAATGATCCAATCTTTGCTCAAGTCTCCAGCTCCATTCTAATGGAGAAACAAATATTCCCATCCATAAAAAAAAAAAAAAAAAAAAAGGGGATAGATAATACAGATGTTCCTTGCTATACAAAATAGATTGCTCTGGTAATATTAGGTGTAAATCAAATTTTGAAAAATCAAATTACATTGAAAATGCACCATGGGAATGTGCTTTTAAAAGGAATCCCACAATGAATTCTTTTGTAAATCAAAGAGACACTCATTCCTTTGGTCATTCAGTCATTTATTTATTCCAGTGGCTCTCAGCCCTGGCCAAACATCAGGTTCACCTGGGGAACTTTTAAAAAATATAGAATGCTGAGGTCCACCCCCAGAGATTATCTTTTAATTGGTCTGGGGTGGGAGTTTTTAAAAACCTCCAGAAGATTCTGATGTGTAGCCAGGCTCGAGAACCATTGGTTTATTCAATAAACATTTATTAAGAACCACCTAAGTCAGACCTGAGCCAAGTGACTACTAATAAGACACAGCTTGCTTCCTCCCTGGAGTTTAGAATCTAGTGGCCATTACAGATACATTAACAGACAATTTCCCTTGTAATGTGACATCTGGGACTAATATATTAGTGTTTGTCTATTTTATAAGTTTAGATTTTTTTCATAAAGCTGATTGGGCCTTTTGTATTCACTGAGACACAGTTAAATAACACCTTCAGGATTACTTTATCTGATTGTAACATTGTGACCCTAGATCTCTTTGGGTTAGTATCTATTTGCCTTGTGTATCTTTCTCTATATGTACTTTCTACATTTCCTTGGCATCCTAGTTGGAATATATATTAAACATCATGTAATTAGATTTTTAAACATTGAATCTGAAAAAAAACTCAATCTTTTAATTGATAAATTTGATCCCTTTATATTTTTTCATGTTTGGACTGACTCCTGCCATCTGTCTCTGGGTTTTCCATTTACTGTGATTTTCCATAGCTTCTCACCTTCCCTGCTTTATAATGTTAAATCACATCTTGATTACTTTCTTTCCCACTTCTAATGGTTTGGAAGTTACAGATCGTATTCTTTTTTTTTTTTTTTTTTTTTTGAGACAGAACCTCAAGCTGTCACCCTGGATAGAGTGCTATGGCATCACAGCTCACAGCAACCTCCAATTCCTGGGTTCAAGTGAGTCTCCTGCCTCTGCCTCCCAAGTAGCTGGGACTACAGGCGCCCGCCACAACGCCTGGCCATTTTGTGGTTGCAGCCATCATTGTTGTTTGGCGGGCCTGGGCTGGATTAGAACCTGCCTGCTCAGGTGTACATGGCTGGCACCATAGCCTGCTGAGCCACAGATGCCGAGCTGATTGTATTCTTTTTTACTTTTAGTGTTCATCCTTACATTATTCAATTTGAGTGCTTAACTTCAGAGTTTAAAAATATTTCTTAGAAGTTGGATCATTTCCTGTTAAACTGTTTCTAGCAGTTCAAAATATTGCCATCAACTTTCACCACAACACAATGATGTTGGAAGGTTTGAACTCTGATCTTCTGTCTCCCAATTTTCATCTAATATTTGTCAAGAATTGGCTTGGCGCCTGTGGCTCAGCGGGCTAAGGCACCAGCCACGTACACCTAAGCTGGCAGGTTCGAATCCAGCCTTGGCCCGCCAAACAACAATGATGGCTGCAACCTAAAAATGGCCGGGCATTGTGGCGGGCGCCTGTAGTCCCAGCTACTTGGGAGGCAGAGGCAAGAGACTAGCTTGAGCTCAGGAATTGGAGGTTGCCGTGAGCTATGATGCCACCGCACTCTATCCAGGGTGACAGCTTGAGGCTCTGTCTCAAAAAAAAAAAAAAAAAAGAAAAGAAAAAAATGTATTTGTCAAGAATTTTAATTTACTTCCTTCTTGTAGCTAACCCTCCCCCAAAACATGAGTTTTTAAATTCTACACAAAGAGTGTTTATTTAGATTTAGCAGCACATTTCCTCATTTTATTTCTTCTAGAATCTCAGTGCTTCTTGCTAGATTTAGTATTTTTCTTTTTGAAATAGGTTTTTTTTTAAGGTCCACAATTTCTTTTATTCATTTCTGAAATTCAAGGAGGTTTGATAACCACAAATTATGAAAACAGCTTCTGGAGAATATGAATGTGTTTGGTTGGTAGAGGCCACCCCAGATTGTGGTGAAGAGTTATATGTGATGTCACTCTAAAATCCTTCCGGTCCAGCTCCCACCATGTTGCAAAATTGTGTTTCTGTAGCTAGATGAACACAAGCAAGCCTCCTGCCAGTGTCCCCATTCTGAGAGAGTGATGTAACAGCTCAGACGGATGCTCACATGCAGACCAGTCCCTTCCTCCTCCGTTGATTTTACACCTTCCTTTGTAACTGTGCTTGCACCTGTCTCAGTCAGGGCTTGTGATTATCGCTGGACACCTGCCTTGTCCCGTCTCCTGGAGGGCCTCTGTGGACAGTGCATGTCCCTTCTTAAATTCCCTTCACGTTGCACTTCAAGCAATGTCAGATTATTCTTCCTAGACAGGGCTCTGGCTGGGTCTGAAGAACACTTGGGGTGGGAAACTTCCCCATCATATTTTCTTTGTATCTTGTCAATTGAAAAATAAACAAAATGCTGGCTGGTATGCACAGTCTATTTCCAGATGTCTGAAAAAGCAGATGTGGTGTGTGTAAGGAGACAAACTGGCCACAGGATTTAATTCTGGAGTGGAAAGGAGACTTCTTACTGGTGAATTTCCTTTTGCATGCCTGGCTTTCTTCCCTCACATGCGTCCATTATGTTCAATTAAAGAACTAATTAATGTGCAACAAATGGAATCATCACTAAGATATTTCTAGCCGGGTGTTGTGGCGGGCGCCTGTAGTCCCAGCTACTTGGAAGGCTGAGGCAAGAGAATCTGTTAAGCCCAGGAGTTTGAGGTTGCTGTGAGCTGTGACACGATGGCACTCTACTGAGGGTGACATAGTGAGACTCTGTCTCAAAAAAACAGATTTCTTTGCTCTCTCTCACCACCCTTGTCTTATTTTTATTATTATTTAAATTATCAGTCATTTCTTATGAGGAGGAGACTATGAATGATGTGGTCTGGGTTTTCCCATTCCTTCTAGATCTTCAACACCCTTTCAACAGTGGTCTTCTTGGTGCCCCAATCTTTGGGCGGTGACCCTTATATCCAAAGAAGCTCCTACTCACCAAACAGTCTCCTTGGGGGATGACACACCCCAGTCAATAAGGGTGTCACTGGTCATGTCCAAAGGTGTCAGCCTCTTCTTTGGCACTGGGCCAGTAGATTGAGGCAGTTGATTTTGTGAGGACACAAAAAGTGCTCCGGGGCCTGAAGCAGCAGGCAGGGAACTCGGGTTGCCATGGCACCCAGGCAGCGGGTACCAGAGTGGGTTCTGAAGAGGCATGCCCTCTGAGAAGAGCATCTCTAGGTACCTGCAGGGGGCCCAGGCTGGGTTCTGGAGGGAGGGCTGAGGTCTGCTCTTCAGAAAGGGCTATTGGGAAGTGGCATGCAAGAGACAGGGCACAGGGGCCAGAGGGACTGGGTTTCTGCAAAGCCGTATAACCCTCAGCAGGGCTGCAGTAAAAATTCAATGAGAACACGTGTGGCAGATACCGATGCCTGTTACGTACGTACAGTTGGAGCCTTTGATCAAACGTCCTCTCTTCCCTTATCTCTCCCTCTCATTTGCTGCGGCCTCCTCTCCTCTCCTCCGACTATCTAATGGATCTCGCCTCCCTCTCATCCTCTTTGTCGTCTTCCTGTTTTCAAAAAGTCTTTCATTTAAGAGATGTAATGGGGTGTGGGGTGAAGAGGCATTAGAAAATTATGCCATCCACTTTGATGTGTGTGATAGGGGCAAATCTCACCTCAGAGCAGACGTTCCTTCTTCTTCTCCCCCCCCCCTTTTTTTGGCAAATTTTATTGCTTGTAGAGTCCTCAAAAAAACAAGACTATATTCTCAATGTTAAAAATCAAATAAAGCTTTAGTCCTTCTTGACTGATGCGTTTGGTTTTATTGATCATTTCCTATATGTTGCATACTTAAATAAGATCCCATAAAAATGCACGGCATTGTTTTGTATCTCTGTGTGTACTCATGGTATTAATATTTTGTTTTTCATACATGGATACTACTTTATGAATTGTTCAACAGCTTGCCTTTTCATTCAACATTTTGTCTTGGGTGTATTTCTACACCAGCAATTGGAAACATGGTACTTTGTCTTTGATTGTCGCTGAGTATTGCCTGGTTTCAGTGGCACACGCTATTTTGACCCATCCAATATCTACTCTGGGGAAAGAACCCAATTATATTGGGCTGTCAGTCAGCTTGGGCTGCCGTAACAAAGTACCATAGACTGGATGGCTTAAACCACAGAAATGTGTTTTCTCACAGCTCTGGAGGCTGGAAAGTCCAAGATCAAGTTACTGGCAAGTTCAGTTTCTGGAGAAGGCCCTCCTCTTGGCATGTGCTCACCAAAGGGTGAGGAAGATCTCACTTTCTCTTCCTCTTCTTAGAAGGCCCTCAGTCCTATTACATCAGGGCCCCACCCTTGTGACCTCATTTAACCTTAATTACCTCCTAAAAATCCTGTCCCAAGTTACAGTCACGTTAGGGGTTAGGGCTTCAATGCATGCATTTCAGGGAGACACAATTCAGTCCATAGCAGGTGAGGGACAAGCAAATGCCCCTAGAGGGTGTTCCTATTTGCATTTCACCCCCCTGCCTTTTACTCTGTCTGGGCTATATAACATGTGACCAGTAATGGTTCCTCAAGCTTTGTTATTTATCTACCAAAAGTAACCACTCACTGGCCTAGGGCAAATGATCTATGAAATGGACACAATATTCACTTAAGGGTGTTGAGAACTCACCCCATGTCAGCCACACTTGTAGCAAGTTGTCTCCCGGCTCTTCCTAGTCCTTGAAGGTGGGTATAATGATTAGTCCCATTTAACAGGAAAATGGCACAAGATGAGGTAGGCCGGTCCCCTGGGGACATGCAACTAGAGAGTGGAAAAGCAGAGATGGAGCAGCCAGCCCAGGAAGTCTCAGCTCCCGTCTGTGCTGAATGAGGCAGCTGGGAGGATGAGGGAGGACGAGCACAGACAGGTGTAGTGCACTGCCTGCCTAACAAGTTGTAGCTACCGGCGTCTCCTGCTCTGCCCCTACCTCTCATCAATGTCATCCTTCCTTAGCAGAGGCCCGGCACTGAGTCTTCACTGGGCAAACACAGGCAGTTCTTAAAGCAAAGAACTGCTTTGGGTTTGAAGTTTCCACCTTTGCCATTGACTTGTCATATGACCTTGAACCTCTGCATCATAATTTGTTCTTCTTTAAATTAAAAATAATGACATCCAATTCACAGGCTTACTGGGGAGAATTATAGAAAATACTTTTTGATTAGGATGTATTTCCTAAGTGTAAAAAAAGATGTAGAAAAGGGCAGTGCTTGTGGCTCAAGGAGTAGGGTGTTGGCCCCGTATGCCAGGGGGGGTAGGTTCAAGCCCAGCCCTGGCCAAAAACTGCAAAAAACAAAAAACAAAAAAAAAAGTAGGAAAGTCTGGTCTCTGGTGGCAAGAAATTATAATAGACTTTTGTCCTTCTGAGATGAAATTTTAATTCCTCATCTAGTGCTCCAGCACTCAGCCCTGATGATGTGTAACCACGTGCCAGGAAACTTGCTGTGACTTCACACATTATTGTGAATCTTTACAACAGCCTCCGGAGGCTCCCCTTTTTACAAGGGAGGAACTCAGAGTTCCAGGTCCCACATAAGAAAGGGCTGAGGGCTCGGCGCCTGTGGCTCAACGGGCTAAGGCGCCAGCCATGTACACCTGAGCTGGCGGGTTCGAATCCAGCCCGGGCCCGCCAAACAACAATGACGGCTGCAACCAAAAAATGGCCGGGTGTTGTGGCGGGCGCCTGTAGTCCCAGCTACTTGGGAGGCAGAGGCAGGAGACT
>CAUYON010016723.1:0-26524 GCA_963573935.1 Arctocebus calabarensis
GCAGGATGTTGGCACTCTGCATGTTTCTTGTGCTTGGGAAAGTGGAATGAAATGTCACCCAGCAACTTGTGCTTCAGCTAGTATTAATGTGTAGATATCATTCTGTAGCTGTTAATTGTGAGTTTAACTTGAATTAAGGGAAATGGGGGGACCATTTAACTTAATTATTGCTAGTTTTGAAATGTCTTTGTAAGAGTAGGGTTGGCACAAATGCAGAAATATGTAAAATTAGGAGATAGGGTCACACTTATCTGTGTTCCAATGGAAACTATTTGAATATTTGTTTTATATGCATTTTTATTCACTTTTCAGCCATGCTATGAAAGAGCATGCCTCTGCTGCTAAGCAAGCATTTGTACCTTGTACAGTGGCAGAATGGGCCAAAAGCTTAGTGTTGTGACCCCTACTTTAAGAATAAAGTATCTTGAAATTAAAAAAAAAAAAAGAAAGAAAGAAAATGTGGATACAATTTACAAAATGGAACTGGCTGAACTGCAGAATTGTGACTCTGTGAAAGACTTATTCAAGTCAAGCAGCCTTCCTAATTTCTATGCATCTTTCCCCTCTGAGACATCTCCTAATTTCAGGAACCATGCACTCAAAATGACACTCATCTTTGGCAGCACTTATGTCTGTGAACAGACTTTTTCTAGAATGAAACATCTGAAATCTCCAACCAAATCTAGACTAACTGATGCACACTTGCATCACTTGTTACCACTAACAGTGACAAACATGGAACTGTACATTGACCATCTCATTAGCCAAAAGCAGGCCCATAGTTCCCTTAGAAATACTGGTAAGTTTATTGATTTAACTTTATTTTTTCTTCATTTTAAATATTGTATTTGTTCCCGTTTTGTTTTTTTACTTCAAAATAAGATATGTGCAGTGTGCATATGAATTTGTTCATAGTTTTTCTTTTTTTCAAACTATACTCCAGCCTGCCAATGGTCTGAGGGACAGTGAACTGGCACTCTGTTTAAAAAGTTTGAGGACCCCTGCTCTAAGACCTAGAACAAAATAAAGATGGACATGCCCATTACTTTTATACAATATAGTCTTGGAAGTTCGTAGCTAGAGCAATCAGACAAGAGAAAGAAATAAAAGATATTCAAATAGAAAAAAGAGGAAATCAGGTTATCCTTCATTGCAGGTAATATTGGCCATTTACTATATGTAGAAAAATCTAAAGACTCCGCAAAAACACTCTTAGATTTGATAAGTAAATTCAGTGAAGTTCCAGGTCACAAAATTAATGTGTAAAACTCAGTAGTGTTTCTATAAACCAAAGATAAACAGGCTTAGAAAAAAAATAAAGAAAGCAATATCATTTACTATAGCTACAAAAAAAAGAAAAGAAAACAACTTGGAAATAAACTTAACCAAAGAGGTGAAAGACCTCTGCAATTAAAACAACAAAACACTGATGATTTGATCACTTTTATCATAATGGAATGCAAGCTTGTTGGAATGCAAGCTTGTTGAATATGCCTTTCTTGTTTTTGTATTCAATGCCATTTAAAAATATGCCATTTTAGATAATAAAATATTTAGTGATTAAAATAAGTAATTAGCATCAGAATATAGACAGATGAAAAATGAGACTAGTTATGCAAGAGATTTGTTGAGAATAATTAAGGAAAAAGGAAAAAAGTAACAGGAGGTATGGAAAAACATTGGACCATTGATGCTGTTCTATTACCGGAGAAAGTAGAAAGGAAGAGGAGAATTGGGTAGAAGACTGTTAGACTTCCTAATGCTCTAATTTCATCTAGGCAAATGATAATCTCTGAGTTAACACTACTCAATAGGAGAGCTCTGAATCCCATCCTAATGGACTGGCACTAGTATCCCCACTGTGCTTAGTTATTTGATGAGAGCAAGCCAGGTATTGAATGGCCTTGAAACAAATTTACTGGTGACTCCAGAACAGAGATTCTGAGACTATCAATCAACTATGTTCCTTGTAGTGATTTCCCTTGAAGGAGAATTAAAAGTCTCATTTTGATAGCCATCATAAAATAAATATTAGAATAGAAATATTTAATATATAATATCCTGATGATCACTTCATCAATGAAAACAAAATCAAGTCCATTTTATATAATATATACATATATCAAAACATCACTGTGTACTCCATAAATATACACAAAAATGATTTCTCAAGTAAAATAATATAAATTTATTTTTAAAAGTCAAATTTCTCATGGCATCAAACATTTTCATATTTGTAAGATTACTGTTACATAAAACACATGTTAAGAATAATGTATCACAGTAACTCAAACTCTTCTGAAGTCCCTAGCTCATGTGTTTCTGGTTAGTCTAAGATACAAAGATATTCTTGGGAGATTTGGAGGGTGAATGACAGGCAGCACCCTTTTTGTTCTACTGACCCATTTCAATGCCATTAAGCAATAGCCATGTCTGCAGCTGCTGGTGGTTGTACTCCCCCTACTAGCTTCTCTGACTTCTTGGCCAGATCTTCAACAAAGACCCTTGCCTACCGTAAGATATTGTTATCACCAAAGTCAGAGGCAACAAAAATGACTTGTTTCAGTTTAGGGTTCCAGGTTATTCTTGCCTTGTTATCTGCCTTGAATTTCCCTCACTTCACATCAATCTTCTTTTATAAACAGCTTTCTCGATGCCGTCAAGATCCAATATCAAATATGAAGACAAAAAGTCTTATAAAAAGCTTTATAGACACTTTTTTCTTTCCTTCTTTTTTTTTTTTTTTTTTTTTTTGGAGACAGAGTCTCACTTTGTAGCAATCAGTAGAGTGCCATGGCAGCTCACAGCAACCTCCATGTCTTGGGCTCAAGCGATTCTCTTGCCTCAGCCTCCCCAATACCTGGAATTCTAGGCACCTGCCACAACGCCCAGCTATTGTTAAAGACTAGATATCCCTCTGATCAGGCTGGTCTCCAACGTGTGAGCCCAGGCAATCCACTTGCCTTGGCCTCCCACAGTGCTAAAGTTATGGGCATTTTTGGAGAGACTTCTTACGAAGCTACCACAGTTGTAGGAGGCCGACTTCCTATAACAAAAATATATAACCAAGCCGTTTTACTCTGCTGGTTAAATAATGGCTGATGTTTTGGCTGCAAAGCCTTCTTATATAAAAAATATAACTTAAAACCTGGAACAAGAGAAAAGATAGAGATAATTCTTTTATCACGTGTTTTTCTTTAGGAGACTGATATACTTTTAATAATTCCATGTTTTTAATTTTATTTCACATTTCACTCTTACACTTTTTGGGACTTGGTCTACACTGTAATAAACAATAAACTGAAAAGCTCAGTGTTTCAGAACATCAAAATACCGAAGTCCTAGACCCGATAAATATCATACTGTTTAACATCTATTATACTACTTTTTTTTGTCATTTTTCATGTTTCTTTCAAAAATAGGCTTACATATTCTACCAAAGATGGTCTGTTCTATAGTACCTTCTAAAATTTACTGGCTAAAAAATTTAAATCTCTTGAGTTCAGGCAGAGAGTCTCATTCACTGTTTGTATCTGAAGACACTTTGCAATCCAAAGTAGAAGCTAAAGAAACACATCTAATTTATTTCAGATATCAAATACTCTCAAGAATTATTCTAATATTTCCCTATGGAATATCTTCCAGTAATAATCATGGAGGAAGTTACAACTTATATTTTAAGAACTCTTTACAATCTACCCTTTACCTGAAGGACACACAATAACAACAAAGGTAGTGCCCTGTTCATTAGAGAATATTTAGAAAGTCAATTGGAGTCCATATGGGCTCTGTTTATTGTAATATAAACCATATAATTCTTGTGTCATTTATATATTTATTACCTCTTATCTCCCAAATCATCTTTTTTGACTCTTCTGTGAAATTGGGAGTAGGTTCCATAAATATGTCAGAGTCATAGGAGGGGGAAGGGGCATTCTCTTCTTGGTGTCTCTGTGTCTCACTTGCCATATTTCAACACAGTGTGCTTTATCCAGCACTTGACCCCTGAATATGCTGTGTTCTCTGCTTCTAGACTCCTGAAAAGATCACTTTTGCCAACACTTGGCTTGTGGACGTGTATGCCTTCTCTACCAGTTTCCTGAAGGCTCTGCTTCTTTTTCCAACACTTGTCTTTAGCACAGTGTATTTTTTCAAACATTTAGCTCTGTAGATCTGCTCCTACCATCTGGCTCCTTCTAATAGTATCAGGAAATAGCACTCATTAGTCAGGAAACACCCATGGGCCCCCACTACTATCATCTCCTTTGGTAGCTTTGGAGAGGAATACCACGGATGGGGGACTTCTCATGGACCAACACCCCAGCATGCCAACAGGTGACTTTACAGTGACTTTTAAGGCACAATCCCTCTCTGAAGATGACATTTCCTGGTAACTTACAAGGAGGATTGTTAGCAATCTGTACCATCAAAGTACCTCAGCAAGTAAACTATGTGTTATCCAGTGGTTCATGGATATAACCCGTCCAAGAAGATCTGTCTGGTGGGGGAGTCTCTGACTTGGGTTCTTCCATTTCAGTGCAGTTAGTAGTGGCTGATCCCTACCTCTGATAGTAATGTGTCCTTTAAAGTACTCTGAACTCTTATTAGCTTATTCACCATTGCTCCAATCTACTGTCAATCATTCTTTTATTTTTTAAGTTTTTAATTTTTTTTTTTTGAGGCAGAGTCTCATTCTGCTACCCATGGAAGAGTGCTACTGCATCATCAGAGTTCTCAGCATCCTCAATCTCTTGGTCTCAAGTAATTTGCTTGCATCAGCCTCGTATGTAGTTGAGGAGGATTGTAATTAACAATCTTCCTTTGTTGTGGGCACCAAAAAGTCCAGCTTTCTCTAGAAATGGAATCTTGCTCTTGCTCAGGCTGATCTCAAGCTCCTGAGCTTAAGCAATCCACTGGTCTCTGCCTCCCAGGATGCTAAAATTATGGACATGAGCCGCCTTGCCTGGACTTGCTGCCAATCATTCTTTATGTTAAACTTTCTATGTTCAAATTACCTCAGGATATCTCCCTACTTATTAACCTGAACTGATATGGGATGAGTTACTCCAAGTATTGCCAGCCAGTTAGAAGAGTGGGGAACCTGTGACCTTGGGACCATACGTGACCTTCTGGATCCCTGAGTGTGGCCTTTTGACTCAATTCAAATTTCAAGAAATGAATCCTTTTAATAAAGTGATTTGTTCTGTGAATTTGGCTTTGGTTGACTGGCTGTACTTGGGAATCTGTATAGCCACATGTGGCCTTGAGCCCACAGGTTCTCCACCCTTCATTGGGATCAATTTGGTTGTACCACAACGTTTTGTGCAATACTGATCTTCATACAAATGGAAAATGGGATACTAATAATTATGTTATGAAATAGTATCACAGTTCATCAAGTTATTACCCTTGACTGATTAAAATAGAATACCAACTGATGAGCATACTTTGAAATCTTAATTAGATACTTTCTCGACCTTATTATATTAATATGATGATTATTCACATGATATAGGATGGGTGGTTTTGAATGCACTTGACTGTTACAGAAATAAAGTGATGAGGGCAGGTCCATAAACTCTCAATTTAAGTCACGGTTTGAGAACCCGAGCACTTTCATGATAACCCAAAACCAATTTCTTATTTCTTGTTACTCATAGGGCTACCATCAATGAAAATCAAAAATAAAATTGAATGTGTATATCACTGATTCACAACATTAAAATTCACAATGTTGTTAAATTTTCACATGAGAGTTAAGGAATTGGTTTCTCAAGAATATGTTCCTGAGACTTGGAATGGAAATATATGATCTTAATATACATGTACACACACAGAAATTTATCGTGTTTTATGATTTTATGAAATACTTCTCTAAGTGCTAATTTCCTGCCACCCATGTGAAATCACTTAAAGCAAAATTGGAAAGAGCTGAGCAGTACCACCAAGTGACTCAAGCTTGCATGAGCATCTCCTCCATGCTGACGCCACTCCAACAGCACATGGTAAGACTCTTTGGAGTTGACCTCAACAACACAGTTTTGAAAATTTCACATAAGTACATGCTCATCTCAAAGGAGGTTAAATATGTACAGTCACATGATATTTGAGAACTGGAAGGAAACAAAGGTAATTCTCAAATTTTAATAAAGATGATTAA
Source organism: Arctocebus calabarensis (assembly GCA_963573935.1). Taxonomy (NCBI): domain Eukaryota; kingdom Metazoa; phylum Chordata; class Mammalia; order Primates; family Lorisidae; genus Arctocebus; species Arctocebus calabarensis. The sequence goes on from CAUYON010016723.1 coordinate 6,161, forward strand.
CTAAAATAAATATATGCAAGTCTTTAGTAAAACACTAAAATTATAAGTGGACCAGTTGATTGTTAATTGAGCAGATTATAGATGTTTGTACTTGTTTAGTTTAAATTTTAACCAGAAGGGTTCATCTTATTTCAAGCCACTGGTCAGACATGCATAAATGGACACTGAAAAGTATACAGGCTGGCAGTCTAGATATGAGATGGAAAATAATGGAATGCATCAGATAGGGACAAAAATGCAGAAAGCTGAAATCTGTTTACCCTGTAAAAGTGTATCAGGAGTGAGAATATTTATATTTCTTAGTTCACATTCTATGTGAGTTGATTCAAGCAAGGCCTTCTCTACTTTAATTACTACCAGTTTTAATTATGCAAAATTCAATCTTTGTCCAATATATAAGAGGGCTGTTATAATTTTTGTCTTATGTTAAGAAAATTATACTCCATGCAAAATCTATCTAAAATTCCTTTTTACAGAGGAAAGTATTCATTATGTAGAAATAATTAGAAAGCTTAAAAGCTTGAATAAACAATATATCAAAAATGAAAAATAATGTTTTCATAAGGCAATATAGGAGATACATGAAAACTAATAGCAGTAATGTCACATCTTTGTGAAGCTCATGTTTTTGAAAAAACATAAATTATTCAGTAATTATAAAATCAAACATGTGCTCCAGTGTAATCACCCTTTACAAGAATACCCGTGTTATTTCCAAGAAAGAAAGATTTTCCAGAAACATGCAAACTAACATCTGCAAATTAATATTGTATAGATTCCTGATCTCTCTGTTGGTCACAAGGTTTTAAAACCTCCATTTCATAACCAATAACGGATTATGCAGAGGATGAATTTAATCTAAGAACTACCAGAGAGAACAGTGGTCCTGTGAGTATGTCATTATCTCTAATGATTTGAAATTTCCTCAGAGAAGTATGTTTATTGTATATTTTCAAGAACTAGGAGAGCCTTGAAATAAGTGTACTAGGAACTTTTAAGAAAAAGAGAAAAGATAAAGAAAAATATCTGAAACACATGCGACAAAGGGGATTGTGAATGAAGAGCAAACTTTGATCTTTGGCCATGGGTCTAATGCCCCAAATACTGCACTTTGAATAGCGTTCTTAAGGGCTGTTGCAAGTGCTCCATTTAGAGAGGATTGAGTCTAAATCATTGGCACATAAAATGTCTTCCATAAGTGACTTTTCTGGTCACTAAGCAGGCAACCTTTAAGATCACTCTAAGAAGATTATTTTGTTCCATAAGCAACATATATCAGAAATATGAAGTGTGAGAAGGGCAAAGCTAGCGTGGACTCATGTGAAAAGAAAAGAAGCATCACAACAGGATTGATTCTTCTTATTCATTATATCTTTTCTTTATTGACTATGTTTCAAGTACAGAAGCTATTATTTTATTCCTAAAAGCATCCCATCTAGTTCTGTCGGTTTTTAATCTGACCACTTTGATTTTACTGAATGCATTTTTCAGAGATATTAAAGAAAGAAAGAGATTACTTTGCCAATGAATTGACTGGATTCCTTTAAGTAAAATTTATGCCTCGGGCCTGCTTAAATAATGATGAAAATGGAGGCATAACCTGAGAGTCATGTCAGAGTTGAAAGTCTAGGAAAAATAAAAAGATGATGTAGTTCTTATACCTAGTCAAGAAAAAATAACATTGAAACAATACCAAGTGCCTTGAATGAGAGTTGGTTGGCACCATACACTCATCTTTAAGGTCATTTATGTACTCTAAGAAGACAAGGAGGTTTCTTTCCTCTTCAGAAATGATGGTTGGACTTGGGTGTGAATATGATGATGTTAATTTGAGGATAGGTGGTAGAAAATCTTGAGTTAACCAAGCAAAATTGAAGTAACAAGTGCAAAGTTTCCATAGCAAGAGAGACCTGGAGTGAGAGCTCATTAAATGCAAATTTTTGCAGAAATTTTTGAGTTATGTTTAGGGAAATTTCTTTCTTGTCCCCAAAAGATAAGGGAAGCTGGAAGACTTTTAATAAGGAAATTCTGTGTGCATTTCAGAAGGATTTCTCTAGTTGCAATGAGGATGAAAAATTGAAAACAGGTATGAAATTACACTGTTTGATCACTTTAGAAATTGTGACATGTTCCCTGAAAAAGATATGGGTAGGCTGAGCATGGCAGCTCACACTTGTAATCCTAGCATTCTGAGAGGGCAAGGCAGGTATGTCACTTGATCTCAAGTGTTCAAGACCCATCTCTATTAAAGATAGCTCAGCCAGTGTAATGATAGGCACCTGTAGTCCCGGCTACTGAGGAAGCTGAGGCAAGAGGCTCATTTGAACCTGAGAGTTTGAGGGTGCTATGAGCTATGGAAGCCATGGGCACGCTATCCAAGATGACAGAATGAGACTAAGTCCAAAGGAAAAAAAAAAGCTATGGGTATCTTGGCATCCATTAGGTTATGAAAAAGAAGGGGAATATGTGGAATAGGGAAGTACTTTCTTCTCTGTTCTCCGACAGAGATTTATGGTTAAAATTTATCTGCTTATTTATTTTATTATATAGCTAATATTTATGTTCCCTTTATGTGTATAACATCCATTCTAAACAAGATTATACATGATTCACAGTCAAGAATAGAATATTTTATTTCAGAGTTATAAGTAAAGGAGCCACAGAGTTCCTTGTGTGAGAAAACAGGTACATTCCCATAATATCCACATCAATACCAACCCAGTCTTCCTAAGATGTCATCAGAAAAATTATACCATCATGATTACCAAATCGATTGTCATCCTTAGATCTGTACATATACTAATGTGTCTCCAATTTTTGTTTTTCTTGATCCCCACATTTTTTTCACTATGCCCTCTGGAATGCACAGTCTGTCACCAGCCTGTCATCTTCATAGTTTCAAACTCTTCTCTGAACTTTTCTAATTTTTCTAATTAAAACCTGTCTTTGCACAGAGCAAATTATCATTTAACCATCATGGTACATTTGCCATGGGCCTAACATCATGAAAGATGTTCTTTGTTTATCCAGATAATTGTTCCCCCCCTTCTTTGTAAAATCCACTGGAGAGCATAATTTCAAATGATACTCGATATCAATTCTTATGTGTTATGTAAAAATAAACTTTGAATAATCTATCCTCTTTGAAACATGACCTCCTCTACGTTAGTTGTGTCTTCTGTCTTCCCTTTTGTTATATCTCAGCCTCTTTCCTTACGGTTAAAAGTGTTCCATTTAAAAGTATTCCATTAAAAACTATCTAGTACACTCCCCTTCTTATTTCTTTTGCTCAACTTGCAATTTGTATCTACTGACATAGTTTTTCTAGGGTTCGACAGCCCCCTCAAAGCCTCACTTCTCTTCTCATCCAGCTTACATTATTATTATAAACATTCTTATTCATTTTTATCACTATTATCCTGGCCTATAAAAATACAAACCTTGTTCAATTTGATTTTCTGTCCACTTTGCAACTTCTCTAGGATAGCTAAACACAGCTGGAGAAAAATTCACATCTTTGATCACTGTTCTCACTTTAAATTCATGACCACCAACATCAAATAGACACCAAGTCTATTTGATCCATTAATTCCATGATGTTTACCAAATATACTTTCACTCTTACACAAACTTCTCTCTCTGTTTAAACTTTATTATGTACTCCTCACCTTTCAATCACAAGTGATAAAGGTGCTATATATTTTCAAAGAGAAAACAGAAGTAATTATAAGAAGGCTTTCACAGATTAACACCACTGCATCTGTGTCTTCAAGAATGCCCTCTCTATATATGTATTTTTTCTCTGAAAGGTTGGCTGTCCATGTTCCACTTTTACATTAATCCCATCCCTTTCTTTCTCACTGAAGGGCACCCCAAGAACGATTTGTATTTCTCTCTTCTTTATCATTAATGCTAATCTTCCTTCTGGATTATTTCTATTAGCATATAAGCAGTATGTAATACCTTCCTTCTTTGGGAGAGCCTCTCTTATCTCAATATCCTTCTTTAGCTATTGATTCACTCTGTACTCTGCTTCATATTAATTTCTTCATAGTTATTTCCTAAACCAATTAAAATCAATTTTATTTCTCTTGCTTCCTAAATTTTATTTCTCTTGTGACCTCAAATGAAGTTAAGTTTTTTCTTCCCATTTCACCCAATTGTTCTTATTAAGTTCAAGAGAACTTGCCACAACAGCAAATATTAGAAAATAATTAATAATTTCCTTACTAATCATTCCTCCTTGACTTCTTAACTGCCTTAATAAAAATCACCTTAGATTTCTGATATTTGTCTCCCAGGAAAACCTATCTTTCTCACTTTTTCACACCTTACAAATGGCTCATTAGTTCTTCCATTTGTACTAGCAAAGCCCAGAATCACTGACCTCTCTTTCAATTCCCTATATCCTTTTTTAGAGTTGCAGCAACAATTATAATTAAAAATATACTTATGCCTTTCTATATACTTGGCATGGTATATAGTGCAGAACATGGAATATTTCTCCATAATTGGGCTTATAATATTGTATAGTCCAGCATTTAAATTTCTAGGCTTTAAAAAGATTAGCCATCTAGATCCTGTAGGTAGACAGACAGCTTTATTATAAAGAATTGGCTCATGTAGTTGTGGAAGACAACTCCCAAGATCTGTCGGATGTAAGCTGGACACTCAGTACAGTCTGATGTAGTTTCAGTCTATGTCCAAACGTCAGAGAATAAAGAGCTACTGGTGTAGTTCCAGTCCAAAAGCCAGCAGTTTCAAGTTCCAGGAAAAGTCAACAGTTCAGTTTGAATCCAAAAACCAGTATCCCAACTGGAAGGCAGTCAGGTGTGAGGAATCCTCTCTTATTCTGGGGAGGGTCAACCTTTGCCCCGTACAGGCTTTCAGATATTTGAATGATGCCCACCCACATGGGGAAGGGCAATCCATTTTACTCATTCTATCAATTTAAATCTTAAATTCATCTAAACTCTCAGAGAAACAAACAAAATTTTGACAAAATAACTGGATGGTCCATGGCCCAGTCAGTTGACACATAATATTAACCAACACAACTTGTGCGTGTATGTGTATATTCACCTTTACAAAGAGTCTGCTTGCATATTTCTTCTATACTTCTTTAACTCCCCACATTCCAAGTCTTAAAAATTTTTAAATTAATACCAGTTTTTTATGTTGAAACTAAATTGTGCATTCGTAAATTTCATTTTAAAATAACTTTAAATTTCTCAAGAAATAGCATTATATACTTTATTTACTCATTGTTAAACATTATGCCATATTTTATTTATTACTCATTTGCTTCTTGAGTTCTCTCTTCCTCTCTCTTTCATTATAGAGTTACATAATGTAATGTTTGAAATATCTGATAAGTTGCATATGCCTTAGACCTTTATACATAATATTTTCATGTTCATTTCCTAAGAATTTGAATATTCTCTGATATAACAGCAGCATGTCTAATTACTATTATCTAAATTACCACCTATATTCCAAATTTGTTGATTGATTTAACGGTGTCTTTTATAGTATTTCAACTCCTCTCGTAGAGAATCCAATCCAGGCCATGTATTATATTTCTCCTTAATTTGGAACATTGTCCTTATTTTTGTCATTTTGACATTGGCATTTTTGGTGATGACAGTAACTTTACTATTTAATTTTATAAAATAGAGTATTTCTCATTTTGTTTTTGAGATGTTTTCTCATAATTAGGTTGTTGTATTTCATGATAAAAATACTACCTAAAAGATCCTGCCTTCTCAGAATATCACATTTGGGAGCAAATAATGTCCATCTGTCACTTACGATTAATGCTATTTTGATCACCCAGTCTGGATACAATGTTTTCATTTCTTAAGTACTGTTCAGTTTGGATGTTTTTCTTCCTCCCCAATAAATAGAAATCTGTAGAGAAATTGTAATATCCTGCTTCTCATTGAGAAATTTTGTGAGATTTATCATCCAGTTTTTACTGCAATATTAAAAAAAATCATGTACTTTTTCAATTTTCACATTCCTTTATATTTATAATTCAATTCTCATAACTCTGCTGAAAAAGAGTACTCAGTTCTGTCATATTTGTGCGTGTAATGTAAAAATAAGAAACAATTTACACACACTTAATATATGTAACATATTCTAATTAAATAAATAAATTGAGATAGATACTTGAATTCCTTTTCAATGTTTTATAATTGATTTAGTTATCTGAGTCCTTAAATGGTCATTACTTGCTTTGTGCATTCCCTTTGAGAAAGATAGCTCTTGTTTTCTTGTGAGTTGCCTCCATCCTTACTTTCTTGCATAAAAGACATTCTAGGTTGATCTGGGGTTTTTTTTTTGCAATTTTTGGTCAGGGCTGGGTTTGAACCCACCACCTCCTGTATATGGGACCAGTGCCCTACTCTTCGGAGGCATAGGCGCCACCGGTTGAAGGTTATGCTTAACCTTCCCTAGCCCAGAACTCTTGGATTCGAGAATCTATTTTATTAGAGATAAAGATTTGAGTAACAGGTGTGTTCATTTCCAGGAGGGTATCTTTTCTTCTTTGCTCTTTCTTTGGACAATGTTGGGAAATTAATGTATACATATACTCATATACATACACATCCCTGCAAATACACATATGCAGGCACATACACATGCATTCATCCACATATAACATATACAGAGGGTATAAACACGTGTACCTGTATATTAACATATTTTAGATACAATCAGTTCACACAGAACTTCTAATTCCAATCTTTCCTGTGTGTTTTTTTTATTGTTTTCCTTATATTTATTTCTTTCCACACTGAGAATTGAGAATCTTAGCTGCCACTATTAGTACTTTTATTTGGTCAATTAATCCTATCGTTCATGAAACTTGTTTTCAGAATTGAACAACCACTTACTACTACCATGAGTATTTCTACCAAAAATACATAAAGATTTCTTTGTAATTTGTTCATTGATCCTCAGCCCAACTTACTACAGACCTAAGGTACATCTACAATACCTAAGGTACCTAAGGTACAATCTACTATATATGTATTTGTTCATCGGGAAAAATTCATTCCTCCTTCCTACTATTTCCCTCCCTGCCCCTTTCCTTATTTCTTCTTTCCTTCTTTCTTTTTCTCCCTTCTCTCTCTTCCTGTTTCTCTCTCCCTTTCTTTTTTATCCTTCTCCCCCTTCCTTCCTTTTCTTTTTCTCCTTTATTCTTTTTTAATGCCTTCCCTTCCATTCTTTCTTCCTTCTTCCCTTCCTTCTTTCCTATTCTTTCCTTTTTCCCTCCTCTTTCTCTCCTCCAATCCTTTCTTTCTTCCTTTCTTTGCTTATATATATATATATATGGTTGGGGTATTCGTTTGAAATATTTAGATTCATTTGTTTGCTTGACTTTGTTTTTTTTCTTCTTTTACATAATTATCAATTTATTTATTATAGGAACAATATTAACTTATTGTAAAAGTCAAAGGTGTATATACCTTAAGAAATGTCTTATCAATTCCTTCTGCGTCCTTTCACCCCATCCCTTGTACGTACAAACTTTATTGTATTCTAGTTTTTCCTTCCACTGTTTCTTTTTGCAGTGATACACAGATGCATACACATTTTCTTATCTTCAGATTGTTCTTACAGAAAAGTAGCATGCTATGTATATTTCCTAAAATTTTGGGTTTTTTAAAAATAGTATCTTCTGAAAATCACTCCAAAGGAAGTTAATGTAACTCTCAAGTTTTGTAAAACTATATTAAAATGCACTTCAGTTACCAATCCACTCCTCCCTTATGCCATTACCATGGAAATCCAGTAGTCACTTAAATCAACTTTTTTTTTTATAGGGTTTTTGTTCTTTTATTTTATTTATTTATTTATTTTTTGGCAGAGACTAGATTTGAACCCACCACCTCCGGCATATGGCCTCCGGCCAGCGCCCTACTCCTTTGAGCCACAGGTGCCACTCACTTAAATCAACTTTTAAAGCTGAAATCATCATTTTGTTTCACAAATAACATCCAAGAACAAATTCAAGTAGTGATTGTGGTATTTTTGTATCTATTTTGGCTACAAAACAATTACTCTTTTCCTTTACTGTTGTACATCTCTGATCAAAATTACATAATTTTATTCCTTAAAATACTTTCATTGTTATAATTTTTTTTCATCCTAGGGCTACCATCCCAGTTTTCAACATTTTAACTTTGTATTATTTTCTTTGATATTTCATTGTCTTTGAGAGTCCCCTTCTACATTAGGGTAATTTGTATTTACTTGTCAATATAAGATTTGTAGAATATGTTTTTTCTGATGTCATCTGTGTTATATGACAATAGTTCTTCATTCCTTTTTTTTTTTGTAGAGACAGAGTCTCACTTTATCGCCCTGGATAGAGTGCCATGGCGTCACACTGCTCACAGCAACCTCCAGCTCTTGGGCTCAAGCGATTCTCTTGCTTCAGCCTCCCTAGTAGCTGGGACTACAGGCGCCCGCCACAGCGCCCGGCTATTTTTTTGTTTTGCAGTTCGGCCGAGGCCGGGCTTGAACCTGCCACCTTTGGTATATGGGGCCGGCTCCCTACTCGCTGAGCCACAGGAGCCGCCCTCTTCATTCCTTTTTTGAGTTGTTAAATTATCTCTTACTATCTGCTAAAGCATTTCTATTCTGGATTTTGAAAGTTAATGCCAATTATATTTTATGATTCTCCTGTCATGATAATATATTATGAGTTTACTGTGGCCGGCCTACATTTGATTAAGCCATTCCTTTAAACTGGGAAGCTCTCCTCATCTAACAATTAAAGTAGATCACACTTAACAATTCTCCAGCATTTCTTCAGAACCACATTCCTTTTACACCCAGTTATAATCCTCTTAATCCCCAGATATTTTATAATTGTAACAAAATAGTTTATGTATTAGGTGCATTTTTATAACTTTATGAGATAAATAATATAAAAACAAAGTATAATTGTTAATGTTTACTAAATATTTCATGAATATTTAAAATAAAATATACATTTTCAAAATACTGTTTTGAGTTATATTTTGTTGCAATATTTTAATGCTTATTTTTCTTTTATATTTTCATTTCATTTTATTTCTTAAATACAGTTGATAATAAAGTCACTTTACTAATTTAGTTAATTTCTAAACCAAAAATCTTTATATTTAAGATGGCATTTTATATACTACACTGGAGTAACCATTAGCATTATTAATATGAAAATATTTGACAAGTCTGATGGGTCTCTTTATCTTTATTTAGTCAGTAGCACATTAAATAATACAGCTAAGAAATAAAAGCAAAATAACTGGAAAGGGGAGAATTATAATTCTGGTTCTAAAATGGCTGATAGTCCTTACGTTTGATATTAAAGTGCCAGGGACTGGAATCTTTATCAGGGATATTAATTGCCATTCCTGTTATGTAGTAAATTACTTGCTCTAATCAGTAAATGCTAGTTATTTGTTTGAATTAAGTTCTTTCAGCTTCACTAACAATTGTCACTATTTAACAGTGTTCTCATAAAAAAATTTAAAATATCACTTTGAGTACTCAAATGGTGCCTATTCACCTAGTAAAGCCCCTTCAAATAAGGTGACTTTCATTTGTTTATAATTTTCAAAGGGCCTTGAATACTGCTTAGTCTATGTCATAACACATTTTAACATTTTGGTTTATTTTCTCCATCAGTATTATTAACAATAGGTTTCTCAGCACTGTGGGAAGCTTGAGCTCAGGAGTTCGAGGCTTGTCTGAGTGAGAGTGAGACTCTGACTCAGGAAAAAAATGGAAAAACCCAGCCAGGCACCACAGTGAGTGCCTGTAATCCCGGGGGCTTTGGAGGCTGAGGCAGCGGGATGCCCAGAGCCTGAGTCTGAGATTGCAGTGAGTTCCGATGCCATTGCACTCTGCTCAGGGCATAGGGTAGAACTCTGTCTCAACGATAACAACAACAACAAAAAAAAAAATTAAAAAAGAAATAAAAATAAACAATAGGTTTGATTACTAGCAAAAATACAGGGTGGTCATAAAGTTCGTGGCCAAAATTGCCTATGAACTTTATGCCCACCTTGTATATAGTTTCTGCTCTGTCCTAAGAATTGAAGGATATATAATAAATTTCAAATGATTAAGATAATGAAGAATATTGGAAATGCTATGACACTTCCTGTGAGCCAAATGACAACCCAGGTCACTATTGGAGGAGCAGAAGAGAATAGATTAGGGAGGTCTGAGGAATAGGTTTTCATCCATGAATGCCCAACTTATCTCAGGAGTATGTGTCACAGTGCAAGCTCTCAAATCTGACTTTCCTGATGCAAATTAGTGTCTTAAAATACTTAATACATCCATTACATATGCTTTACAATGAATTTTAGTGGCAACAAACCAGTTAAGACTCAGTTGAACCAGGCCTGGAATGTGGAATGCCTGGATTAGGGTGTGTGCTAAATTCTCATTACAGTTGCAAAGTCAGACTCCAGCTTGAGTTTTTGCATTTACAGTAAAAGCACATCTTGCTGTATTTGTAAGAGTATTAATCAAAACTCCTTTTCTTCTCAGTGCAGTTATTTGTATCAGATCGACACTAAGACCTCAGTTCTATTACTTTAAAAAGGTCTTGACCACCTGATAACATCCATTAAGGAAAACTCCACTTACATTGATACCATTTTGCTTCTTCAAGACTAGTAAAGTGCAATAAATCTAAAATTCTCAGTACAGTGATTACAACTTCAGAGTAATTCTCATACTGGTTAAAGCAACATAGTAACTTCTTATCATTTCTAGACTCAAACAAAGGACAAAAAGTTAATTGACTAAAATGATAGAATTTAACTTTGGGATGAAAACACATTAACCTGTGAAGTGAGTTTATCTTATTGAAAATAAATGATTTTACCTGTACATTTTCACAATAGAAATAACTTACGGGAAACAAGTATCATTAAACATAAATTGTGAAGTTTATCAAAATTCATTAATAATGGTTAAAGAAATGCAGATTTATAATATCCACAGAAATATAGCAAGTTCAAAAACATTTGTGATTATCTTAAAACACTTGGTACCTCATTAGAAATATATATTTCATATATTCTTTAGGATCTGTTCTGATCAGATGTATGAGATAATGTATGATAACTACTAATGGAACAGGGACTGGGAAGCAGTAAATCAGGAATTTTGCAAAATACTAAGAACTATGGAAATAAAAGACTTTTCAAACTGCATGATCAAGCATATCTCAGTGAATAAGGAGTGGCTTTATTTAAAAGTTTATTTTGATCCATTAAAGGCCTAGTGGCAAGTGAAAGGATTGCTTTATTATACATGCCATGTATTTCTCACTTAGAAAAATAAATTACTGAGTTTTGCCTAATCATTGTATAGCCCACCTTCTAAGACTGTAGTTGGCTTACGTGTTGATGTAAATACTGCATTTTATTATCTGAAAGTTATAGTAGGGAAAAAAAATGTTCACCAAAGATTTGTCTCAGTCCCTTATTTCTGTCACTATGTAGCTGAGTGATCTTAAGTATGTCATTTAACCTGCATGCATCTCAGTTATTAGTATGATAATAGTCATCTAAATTGTATGGTTATTGGGATGACTTCTAAGGATGATTAAGTGTAATACCTAGACACGTGCATTTGTACATAATAGAAGTCAGACCTGATAATATTATATAATTTCATCAATCACAGACCCTGGGCATTTTACTAAGCCCCTTAGGACAGAATCAAAGAAAAGAAGTTCTAAATAACATCAAAATGTACTTGATGTGAATTAAAAGATACTTTGATATATTCCCTGATGGAACTTAATTTTAGGCTAAAGCACTGGGAACTTCTGTTAAAATAATACATAAATAAGGAGATGCTATTAACCCTTGAGTTTATATATATAAAGAACTTTTAGATCTTCCAAGATAAAATCAGAATCTCAGAGAAATGAAAGATAGATGGATTTTTGGTGGAACAGGTAAAGAGACTCTTGACAGTTTAGAGCAGAATGCTTACAGCACCCTGGTGATGCTCCCAAAGCACAGGGAGGTGTCGAGATAATCACGTGGGCTGTGGGTTGATGTCCTTCATTTACTTACCTGGGCTTTCTTGTTAAGTGTTTTTGACTAAAGACTTACTCAGGTAAAATTAATTTGAAAATCATAAATGCAGAAGAGGAGATGTGATCAGAACATGAGTCATCAGGAAATCAATGCGCTGAGGAAGAAACCACAAAAGAGGAGCGGTTTGGTATGTTGGCTTACATCAAAAATTTTCTGGACCTACGTTTGTAGGAAACTGATATTCCATTCAAAAGAGAGACGGAAATGCCTGGAAGAGACTTATAAAAATTTAGACTGCAGAATCACAGTTGTGGCATCACAGCTCACACTCTTCTGTGTTTTCTTCACTGCCCACATCCGTAATCTGCACATCCCATCTGCTAATCTGCTAGTTAATATAGTGTCAGCCATCTTTAACGGTATCGCCAAAACAGAACTGGGTTATAGTCCCTATTCTAGGACCATGAAGCTGTGTTGTGCTTTGCATATATTGTACAAAAGACCCTGACCAAGGAGACAGATGGGAGATGAAATCTAGTTGGCATTCACCTTACCAAGCCTTCCTTACTCCAGGCTTGGAAGTCTGCCTTCGTAGAGGAAGAGGGACCCTTTCCTAACTTATAAAAGGCCACCATGTGGGCAGTTGGAAACATGCCTCCGTACAACAGTTCTCTTCCCACCCTCCCTACCCTCACTCTATCATTCTGGAGATTCTAGCTCCCTTATAACCTATATTTACTTCTCTCTGTCATGGCATAACTGCTCTTAATTAGAGTGGCATTTGTTTTAAGCATGTAATAACATAAACACATAACGGATTCTTTTATTTACTGCATATAAGTACTATCCCTGACATATAGTGCTAGGTCCGTCTGGATGTTCAGCAGTCACCCAGTTCCCAGTGTCAGGAAGCACACAGGGGAAGCAACCGGAGAGTGACCACAGATACAGATCAATCCCACACAGTTTATTACAGGGAAAAGAAAGAAGCTGTAAGGAGGAAAAATGAAGAAGGAAGCTACACAAAATGACCCAAAGTGAAATCATGTTCCAGAGACAAGGGAACAGGTCAGTCTCTAGAAATGGAGAAGACCTCAAAGTTTGAGCACGTGCTGCCTCGTAAGTGCTTACTAGTTCCTCCGCATTTCTGTCCGGACTGGTTGTCCTTTCCCTTTTGGGGGTGACCTTCAGAATGAGGTTATAGAACAGATTGGTTATACAACAGATTGATTATACAACAGTTTCCCTTTCTACTCACGCGCCTTCCCAGGAAAGCGCCTTTTCAGGAAAGCGCCTCTGTGCTATGCTAATTGGATGGTAATGAGCCCTAGGTCAAAGGGCGTTGGAACTCCTTCCTGTGTATGTTCCCTCATGGAAACAGTTCCTCAGTGCAGTGTGGTTCCTAGCTAGGATTGTTCCACTCTCTACCCTCAACTGCGTCCTTGCCACTGGTTTATCTTCTGCCACACCTAACCATAGTACATGTTCATATTTTGGATTATTATTGAATGGGTGTCTCATGCACTTGATTCTCATTATAGAAATTTAAGAAGACTGTGAGTTCTTACCAACTTTAGGACTTTTTTTTTTCTTTTATGTTAATCACAAGATATTTCCCTCACAATATAAATTGCATGCATCATATTAAAAAGTATTTAATTCACGCTAAATCCCAGCCTTACATTAGGTTGTTTTCTACTTTGTTTTGCCTGCCTAGATAATGCTGTGATATTCTCCATTGACATATATGATGAAATACAAAAGATGTAGGAATGTCATGTAATCAGTGTATGTAAGGAAAATAAGAGGCTTCATGCTGGGGAAAGGAAGAAGGGGTTTCAGCTGTGTGGTAAATTCTCTATACTCACAATCATTTTATTCACTTTAACTTTTATGATTCTTTGAAAATGTTATTTCTTTTCCATTTTACAAATGAGCTGAGTATTAGAAAACTTAAATGACTTGGTAAAAGTTACTTACATTGTAACCAAAAGTCCAGTTGAAGTACTAATTTGGATAGTATTTAACTTACGCTATGTTTTGGCAATGATGAAGTATTTTGTTTACTTGGGAATTTTAGCTAATTATCTCAGTGTTTTTTCCTACATAATGACCAATTTGAGTGATTATATTTTTCACCAATTAAGTACTTTTTTCCATTTAACTGAACATAGTAAAATCACTTTTGCATGGTTTAGAGCCAACCTCTAGTTTCCCACTGAATACATGAAGTAAAATACTAAGACACATTGAGACAGAGGTCCAAGGCAATTTCCAGTCACCATCAAGCATGTATATACTTCCTTTAATGAAAATAATTATTTTTTGCAAGCTTTGTTCACGTAGAATACTGGAATTTGCATTGTTTAAAGATGCATTTGTTCCCACCTACTTGGGAGGCTGAGGCAAGAGAATCACTTAAGCCCAAGAGTTGGAGGTTGCTGTGAGCTGTGACACCATTGCACTCTACCAAGGGGAACATAGTGAGACTCTGTCTCAAAAAAAAAAAAAAAAGTATATTTGTTTTGAACACTTTTTAAACTATTGCTGTTTTGTGGGGGATGTTTTTATTGTTGTTGTTCCACAGATTATTGTTCCATTGATTATTGTTCTCAGCAATTTTATATAAGGTCCACGTTCTCAAAATAATCTTACAATATGAAATTACACGAGAATATGAATTTATCCAGATATCAAAGCATGCCAAATGATAAAAATATAACAATCAGTTACATATAGAATTTTTACGTATGTATTGTAACATACATAAAGATAATAGGGAAAATTTACACACCTCTCTCCGGAAATGTCTATGGAAATATTTTATGTATTTGAGCGTGTGTGTGTGTTGGGTTTTATTTTTGTTTCAATAGAGCCAGATTCTAATTGCAGGTTTTACTGAGATATAAAACTTTTCTTCTTCAAAAATAGTAAACAGGAAGTTATACACACATCTGGGCAACATTAAAAAACATACTATTTTTACCAAAGGTGGTTGGTTCTTTGAGCAAGTACTTTTTTTTTTTTTGTAGAGACAGAGTGTTACTTTATCACCCTCAGTAGAGTGCTGTGGCATCACAGCTCACAGCAACCTCCAGCTCTTGGGCTTAAGGCAGTTCTCTTGCCTCAGCCTCCCGAGTAGCTGGGACTATAGGCGCCTGCCACAACACCTGCTATTTTTTGTTATTGTTGCAGTTTGGCCAAGGCAGGGTTTGAACCTGCCACTCTTGGTAGATGGGGCTGGCACCCTACCCACGGAGCCACAGGTGCCACCCATTGATCAAGTCTTTTAATTATGAGCAAATCCTTATTTCATGCAGAACTGGTAAAGTAAGTTTAACTAGTAATTCAATCAAATACCAAATCACCCCAATCATTTGTGCTGTGTTTTTGTAACTATAATGAAATTATTCTGTAATCACACATGAATATAGGAAGTTATTACTTAGATATACATCTAAATTGTTTTTAGCACATTTGTAGGGAAAAAGAGGTTCTATAGTTTTTATTATCTTTTAAAAGGTAGAAGTAGATCTAAACATAGATATAAATGTGTATGTAAATGCATATATATATACTGATTATATATGTGTATATGTATACATATATACAGACATATAATATACATATAATATATAAATATAATTAGTGATGAGTATAGGCTATTAACTGAAATCTGAAATCTTTGGTCATGACTTTATGACCTCGATATATTTTCTCATTTAAAAGAACAATAAGGATAGATGAGACATACTCCCTACAATTAAGATTATAATATATTAAAATAAAACTATAAATATGCAAATGCCATAATTTAAGGATAAAAAAATAACTAAATAATGAAGATGGGAAGTACTATAATACACCTCAATAAAATAAATCTGGACTCTAACACTTCTCCGTATTGTAAGGTTGGCTGTTTTAGCTGTAGGTTGACCTTGTAGAATCATTGAACAATTTGGTACTGTTTTCTTTTTCAAAAAATTAGTGAGTTGGTCCTAGGTTCTGCTCAGCTTCTATATTTGACCAAAAAAATTGTCATGGCAACAGGATAACACTTAAATAAAAAACATGCCCTCTGATGAAAAATTAAATTCCAAATAAATAAAGGTACTTAGCACACACACGATATTTCTAGAGATAAACAAAGCAAGTCCAAACTAACTAAAACTAATGAACATCAAGAAAAACAACCATCAAAAAAGTTTTCTGTACAAAAAGCACATTATTCAGTTCAGTTAGAGCACAGTTTTATGCAGGGTTGTGATAAACAGTAGGGAAAACATTAGAGATGAAGAAATCTTGCATATTATGTACTTATAGTTAATTTGCTAGATAAGGGATCATTGAATCCATTTGAATATGTCTGGAGCTGTTCTGGGACAGCCAGTAAGAGAGTATAATTAGAAAACCATGATAGAGTGAATAGACAACCTACAGAAGGAGGGGAAATACATACTATACATTTGACAAAGGGATGACAACCATGGTAATATGAAGATATTTTAAAAAACTAAAAGTAGACCATTTCATCCAGCAATCCCACTACTAGAGATTTACTCAAGGGCGGGGCGGGGATTGTTTTATCAAAGAGACGCTTGCAGTAGCATATTTATAGAAGCACAGTTAACAACACAAAGATGTGGAATCCACCCAAGTGCTCACCAAATAATGAGGGGATTAATAAAATGTGGTGTATGTGCAGCACGGAGTACTACACAAAAGTGGTGAACTGGCTCCGTCCCTGTAGCTCAGCGCCTAGGGTGCCAGCCACATGCAGGGGAGCTGTCGGTTTCCAACCCAGCTGGGGCCTGCTGAACAACAATGAATTCTACAACCAAAAAATGGCCGGGCGTTGTGGTGGGTTCCTGTAGTCCCAGCTGGCTAGGAGGCTGAAACAGGAGAATCGCTTAAGCCCAAGAGTTGGAGGTTGCTGTGAGCTGTGACATTACTGCACTCTACTGTGGGTGACATAGTGAGACTCTGTCTCAATTGGAAAAAAAAATGGTGAACTAATACCTTTTGTAATAGTCTTGATGGAACTGAAAGCTGTTCTTTTAAATGGAATATCCGATGAATGGAAAAACAAACACCACATGTATTCACTGCTAAATTGAAACGCAACACTAACAGGTACACAAAAGTAAAATTGAAGGAAACCAGCAGGGGGTGCAGTGGACAGGTAAATTCACACCTACCAAGTACAGTGCAGGCTGTTTGGGGGATGGGCACACTTAGAACTTTGACTCAAACTGTACAAAAGCAATTCAAGCGACCAAAGCCTTTGTACTCCCATAATACTCTGAAATTTTTTAAAGTTAGTTATTTCAATAATTAAAGATCAAATTAATGAGTATCTTCTAAATTAACATGACAAAAATGAGAATAGAATGAAGAATAAAACAGTTTAAATAAGGCAAAACATATAGAGTTTTTGTTAAGGGAGAAAATTAGTTTTCCTAAAATTATAATGTGATATACTTAGAATTTCTGGCACAGTAGAAGCAAGTTGCTCTTCTTAGGTTTCTTTCAAAATAATTATTACAGTGGAGAGATCATTTTATCTAAGTGTAAACTGTATTTTTATTTTTATCTTCAGTTGAATTCTACTGCCTTCTTAGATATCTCCACCTGCTTCTTTACTGGTCTCTCAAACTCAGCATGTTTCAAAATATTTTTTTCTCTATTATTTATGTGGTTTAGACAAGTCTCTTCCCTCAACCTTGGTTTCTTAATATATGGAATAAATAAATTATGTTAGTTGATTTTTAATCTTATCCCTAGACTTTAGATTGCATGATGTTTTGTTTGGTTTTCAACCTGTTTTCCCAAAGGCAAGCACCTTATGATTTTCTTCTTTATAGGACACTAAACTATATTTAGTTATTCCCATTTAAATTTCAAAATTACATCCTTTTCTTTATTGCCATCATCTTCAGATTACATTTTCTAAGACAAATTGGAGAAAGAAAACATTCTTAAAGCTTGGAAATATTTTTATGCTGTTTTACTACACAATAATTAATTAAAAGTCACATAAGTTAAAGTACACAAGTGTTTTACAGAATACATCGAAGGTTTCATGTGGCCTAATGTGGGGGATTATAACTGTGATATACTACACCAATGGATTATTTTCTGAATAATTGCTATTAAAAAGTAAAGTAATCTTTCTGTATTTCAGCTTCCCATGAAAATAAAATTGATTTCTTGAACCAGCATTCCAGAGCATGATGTAATGATTCATTTTAAATCTGAAAAATTATATAATAAAGCAGTGAGGTTGTTATTGCTTTCATGTTTCAGAAGAGTTTCCATAAATTTGTATACTATAATTTAATTAAATAAATTAAGGGGGCAAATAAAATAAATGCATAAATATTAAAATTTGTGTCTACCATTATCAAATCATTCTAATTTTTAAGATTGCTTATTCTGTCATTTTTTTATGTTATAACAAAGATAACTTTATAAATAAATATATGTCACTTAATTTCATATAATATATCATACAAGTTAATTTCCAAAAATATCATTAAAATATATTTCTTTGACCAAAATTATGGCAGACTTGGAATCTACTAAATGGTACTCAATTTAAAATAAATGGACTTTCTCAAATTTATATTTCTAGAAACAAAAAAATTAAATGTTCTATTTTGAAAATATTCACAAATAATAGACATTGCACATCTAATTACTCCTAGGTCTCACAAACTTTCAACGTTATGATGGAGTTCAGGACATGCTATCCCAAAATATGTCAACTTGACATTTGAGCAAACACCAGAAGCAAAAAGATCACACTGTCGCTCTCACCCTCCCTTCTCTCAAGCAGATCATATAGAGTAGAAAAGATTCCCCGAAAACTGATCATAAGACTCATTTGAGAAGGAAAGAAACATTCTTATTTCTGAAGACACAGGGGTGCAGAGAAGAATCTGAACAAACAGGGTTTGCTAAGTTACACCCAGTTCATTATCTTTGGATCATATCCTTTGGTCCTCTGATCATATTTCTCTATGACTGACCACTTTTAATATAACTAAAATATAAAAATATGTATTTCTTTGGTTCTTCATTTCCATTACCTCCCATGTCATGTAAAACTTATATTAAATTAATTTGTGTGCTTTCTCTTCTTAATGTGTCTTTTGTTACAGGAATCCCAGCCATAAACCTAGAGATGGGGGAGGAAAGATATTTCTTTCCCCCTACTATTTCAACAAGATGGTCCTACATAGAGGTATTTAGATTTGCATATGCTGTGTCAAAACAACGAGTTGGCCCTCTAGAATCTTTAAACAATGATGTCCGTCTCAAAATATAAAATAAAATCAACAAAATGGGAGAGGGAGAGAAATGATAAAGTAGTGGAAGAAGCAGAAGAAAGAAGAGAAAGGGGAGAAAATAAACAAAGAAGGAAGAAAAAGAGGGAAAGGAGAAGGAAAGAGAAGGGGAGGGACAGAAGGAAGAAAGAAGCCACAAAATCTGATTTTTTTTCCCAATTGGTAGACAAAGTGAAGATTGAGTTTAATCAATATTTACCTAACACATATTCTTAAACCTTCTGAAGGCTTGAGAGGGAATGCTTCACTCTGCCTACATTCTCTGCCTAGATTTAGAAACATAGATTCTCTAAACGCAGTGGACATTGAAAAAGGAAAACAGGCTGGAAGAGTGAGTGAATGCATTGCCTCTGTTGCAGATCCTTCTTGAGTCTCCAGAGTAATGTCTTCTTCATCTTTATTAGATACTTCCTTCCTCTTCCAACTACCTAATCCGTATACTGTCTTTCTGTTTTAATCATAGCTAGCTATCAAGAATATGAAATATTTGATTTTTATTAGGCGAGGACAACATCTCCAATTTAAATAACAAATGTAAACAAAATGTAGCTGATACAATTGGAGGAAGTCCGCATATTAAACTGGCACCCAACTGCTTTGTCTTCTGCAATGCTAGTTATGTCCTCAGAGACTGTACAAGATGATTGTTCCAAAGCGCCTTGAAAAAATAAAATATGCACTTGTGTAGAGTCATAATACAAGATAAATAGAAGTAATTCGTCACAATCAGTGTTCTACATATACAATAGCCAACAATTCTTACTTTGAAAAAGCATCAGTTAGCCGGGCGCTGTGGCGGGCGCCTGTAGTCCCAGCTACTCGGGAGGCTGAGGCAAGAGAATCGCTTAAGCCCAAGAGCTGGAAGTTGCTGTGAGCAGTGTGACGCCACGGCACTCTACCCAGGGCGATAAAGTGAGACTCTGTCTCTACAAAAAAAAAAAAAAAAA